>JBAKBP010038388.1:0-16215 GCA_037953745.1 Lithodes maja
GTGATGTGATGGTGGTGATGTTTTGGTTTGTTATTGTTGTTGATGGTAGTGATGTGATGGTGGTGATGTTTTAGTTTGTTATTGATGTTGATGGTAGTGATGTGATGATGGTGATGTTTTGGTTTGTTATTGTTGTTGATGGTAGTGATGTGTTGGTGGTGATGATTTGGTTTGTTATTGTTGTTGATGGTAGTGATGTGATGGTGGTGATGCTTTGGTTTGTTATTGTTGTTGATGGTAGTGATGTGATGGTGGTGATGTTTTGGTTTGTTATTGTTGTTGATGGTAGTGATGTGATGGTGGTGATGTTTTGGTTTGTTATTGATGGTAGTGATGTGATGGTGGTGATGTTTTGGTTTGTTATTGTTGTTGATGGTAGTGACGTGATGGTGGTGATGTTTTGGTTTGTTATTGTTGTTGATGGTAGTGATGTGATGGTGGTGATGTTTTGGTTTGTTATTGTTGTTGATGGTAGTGATGTGTTGGTGGTGATGATTTGGTTTGTTATTGTTGTTGATGGTAGTGATGTGATGGTGGTGATGTTTTGGTTTGTTATTGTTGTTGATGGTAGTGATGTGATGGTGGTGATGTTTTGGTTTGTTATTGTTGTTGATGGTAGTGATGTGATGGTGGTGATGTTTTGGTTTGTTATTGATGGTAGTGATGTGATGGTGGTGATGTTTTGGTTTGTTATTGTTGTTGATGGTAGTGATGTGATAGTGGTGATGTTTTGGTTTGTTATTGTTGTTGATGGTAATGATGTGATGGTGGTGATGTTTTGGTTTGTTATTGTTGTTGATGTGATGGTGGTGATGTTTTGGTTTGTTATTGTTGTTGATGGTAGTGATGTGATGGTGGTGATGTTTTGGTTTGTTATAGTTGTTGATGGTAGTGATGTGATGGTGGTGATGTTTTGGTTTGTTATTGTTGTTGATGGTAGTGATGTGATGGTGGTGATCTTTTGGTTTGTTATTGGTTGATGGTAGTGATGTGATGGTGGTGATGTTTTGGTTTGTTATTGTTGTTGATGGTAGTGATGTGATGGTGGTGATGTTTTGGTTTGTTATTGTTGTTGATGGTAGTGATGTGATGGTGGTGATGTTTTGGTTTGTTATTGATGGTAGTGATGTGATGGTGGTGATGTTTTGGTTTGTTATTGTTGTTGATGGTAGTGATGTGATGGTGGTGATGTTTTGGTTTGTTATTGTTGTTGATGGTAGTGATGTGTTGGTGGTGATGATTTGGTTTGTTATTGTTGTTGATGGTAGTGATGTGATGGTGGTGATGTTTTGGTTTGTTATTGTTGTTGATGGTAGTGATGTGATGGTGGTGATGTTTTGGTTTTTTATTGTTGTTTTTGGTAGTGATGTGATGGTGGTGATGTTTTGGTTTGTTATTAGTACAAAGGAGTACAAAGGAAATCAAGCAACAACAGATCTAGTGACCCTTCTAGGTTGCTTGTCCTCCAAAACACTGAGGATCAAGTGTCCAAACAGTGGTTTAGAGTGGGTAAGGGAACATTGGAAAGGGAATTACTGCCCGGGAACTAATGTCCGTGGCAGGATTAGGAAGTTAGTAGGGGACAGATGGGTTAGTAACTGAGGGGGGGATAAAATAAAGTTATTCATTTACAAACGCAGTCAGTCGCGGGTTTGATGCGAGATATTTGTCTAAGCGGAGTTTAAATTTATCAACGGTGATGCAGTCTATAACGTTTCGGGGAAGCCCATTCCACAAGTTGACAACTCGATTGAAGAAGAAATTCTTAGATTCGTGTGAGTTAAAAGATTTACCAATAATTTTGCAACCATTTACCCGCGTGTAATTAGATTGGTCGATAGTGAAGTACTTACTACAGTTCATATTGTCGATGCCTTTGATGATTTTGAACACTTGAATTAAGCCACCTCTTAATCTGCGCTGGGTTAAAGGAAATAGATTTAATTCTCTAAGACGCTCTTCGTATGGTTTGTTCTTTAGGCTAGGTATCATTTTGGTAACTCTACGTTGAACTAGATCGAGCTTGTTTATATCTTTTTGGTAATAAGGGCACCAGGATTGAACGCAGTATTCCAGAAGAGGGCGGACTAAGGAATTGTAAAGGGTTAGGATAACTTCTTTGGATTTATGCTCAAATGACCTGCCTATTAAGCCATTTTTTTTTTTTTTTTTTTTTTTTTTTTTTTTTTTTTTTTTAAGGAGACAATGAACGGAGGAAGGAAAAACACAGATAAAACAAAAAGGTCCATGTGCCTAAAGGCATCCTCCATTCATAAAATGTTTGTAACACCTGGATTTAAACATTTTTAGATTGTAAGTTTGTGGAAAGCAATTCGAGGGAAGTGAATTCCAAAGAGTAGTAGCTCTGGGGATAAATTAATTCTGATAAGCAGAAGTTCTGCATTGTGGAGGAGAAAGTGTAAATTCATGGGCGCTCTCCGCTGCCCTAGTTCTACGGGGAAAGATGTGGAGAGGCGGCACAATTGAAGCAAGTTCCTCGGAACAATTGCTGTGAAAATATCTGTAGAATAATGCAAGGGATGCAACGTTTCTTCGTATGGATAATGTAGGAAGGTCCTGTGTGATTGCAGGGTTATTGATTAATCTAATAGCTTTATTTTGAATTTTGTCCAACTGCCTCAATGCAACCACTCCACTTCCACCCCACAGAGGTGAACAGTAATCCATCTGAGAACGCACATGACTTTTATATATCACGGCCAGCTGCTCGTCGGTGAAGAATTCTCGAACTCTGTACAGGAGTCCCAGTTTTTTAGAGGCATTCTTAGCAATGCTTCTAACATAATGTGTCCAGCTCAAGTTAGTAGTTAATGTTACACCGAGAATGTCAATACTAGGGGAAGTGGGAATATTTACATCATTAAAAAATATATGGGAGTCAGTGAGATTCTGTCGGTTAGAAAATTGAATGTACTTGGTTTTCTGTGCACTAAAGGAAACTAGATTCTTTTGTCCCCATCCATCAATTCTAGAAAGGTCCTGGTTCAGAGAAATTGCAGTGTTTATTTTTGAATTTATAAGATCGGGTTGGGTGACAGAATTGGTAAATGTGAAGGAACTGTGGAGTGTTGAGTCATCTGCGTAGGAATGTATTGGATTATGAGTGGTAGATATGAGATCATTGATATGAATGAGGAACAGAATTGGGGCCAAAACTGATCCATGGGGAACACCAGCATTTATTGAGTGAAATTGAGAATAAAGGCCATCTACCATTACACGTATTTTTCTGTTATGAAGATAAGAAGAAATTAGTGGAACTAATGATGCAAGGCCGTAGTGTGGTGACATCTTCGACAATAAGGATTGATGCCAGACTCTATCAAATGCCTTTGATATATCCAGTGCTAAGTTTGCCTTCTTAACAACTTCTGAACATTGTTGACTCGGTTTTAGGTTACTCGATATTGTACTCCCAGATCGGTTCTCTGTTTACATTCTTAAGCTGAGTGCCATTCATCGAATAGTTTGCTTTCTCATTTAGGTATCCGATATGTAGTACTTTACATTTATCCGCATTGAAACTCATTTGCCAAATTTGGGCCCAACATGACAATTTATCTAGATTGTGTTGCATATCGTCAACTTGTTCTTTTGAGAGTACGCTATTTGCAATTTTTGTATCCTCAGCAAATTTGAGATTGTACAGGTGAGACCCTCATCTATGTTATTGATGTAAATTAGAAAGAGAATTGGTCCTAGTACCGATCCCTGGGGTACCCCGCTACTTACATTGGTCCATTGAGATGCCTTACCGTTTATGACTACTCTTTGCTTTCTGTCGCTGAGCCAATTTTCTATCCATTTCAACACACCGTCTTGTATTCCATGCGCTTTTAGTTTTAGCAGTAAGCGTTTGTGGGGAACTTTGTCAAAGGCCTTTTGAATATCAAGGTATATAATATCTACAGCTTTACTCTCATCGTAGAGGTTGAGGATATCGTGGAAGAAGTCTAAGAGGTTTGTTAAACAAGAACGTTTTTACGAAAGCCGTGTTGAATATCTTTAAGTATGTTATTTTCCTCTAAGTGATTTACGAGTCTGTCTCACATGACCGTTTCTAGCATTTTACATACAACTGAGGTTAAGCTAATTGGACGATAGTTACGGGGTAGGGATTTGCTGCCTTTTTTTAATATCGGCTTTACGTTGGCTAGCTTTCACTGATCGGGCATCGTTCCAGACTGCAAGGATTTATTGAATAGTAATGTCAGTGGTTTGGAGAGCTCATCCTTAGCTTCCTTTAGAACTCTAGGCGAGATTGTATCAGGTCCAGGCGTTTTATTTACCTTGAGTTTATCTTAACAATTCAATACTTCTCTCTTTGTAACGGTGATATTGCGTAGAACATCTGAATTATCAATCTGAATCGGCGATGGTGTAGGGATATCACTGAGGTCTTCTGTTGTAAAAACTGATGCAAAGAAGGTATTGAGGGCATTACTCATTTGTACGTCGTCTTTGGTGTATTCTCCATTTTCATCGACTAACGGTCCAACAGTTGAAGTAACTACTTTTTTCTTTCTGATATAACTATAGAATTCTTTCGGGTTTGTTTTACTTTGATTCGCAATATGTAACTCTAGGGTCTTTTTACTTTGCTTAATTAACTTTTTGGCTTTGCGTCGTAGCTCTACAAATTTCACCCGTTCTTCGTCATTTTGTGAGGATTTTACTCTATCATTAGCAAAATTTTTAGCAAGCAGGCAGTTTGAAATATCTTTATTCCACCATTTGGGCTTATTATAATGGCCTGGACGCCGTATTTTCGTTGGTATGCAGTCTTGCACTGCTTTTAGGTAAGTGGTTTCGAATAACTTCCAAGATGTATTTATGTCGTTATTGTTAATTAAAAAGCTCCAGTCAGTTTCTTTAAACATAGCTCTAAGTTTATGGAAGTTTGCTTTCTTGAAATTAGGGACTTTTTCGATGCTACTATTTGGTTCGTTACTAGTAAACTTTAAAGTGAAAGTTATCGTACGATGGTCGCTGTTACTGAATTCATCACCAACATTCAAATTCTCTATTAATTCTTCTTTTGTTGCAAGTACAATGTCAACAACGTTATTACCACGGGTCGGTGTTCGAACAAATTGATAAAGCGAACTCTATTGCAAGTTCGTATACAAGTCATGTCCGGAGTGTGAAGTAAGAGTATCGCCCCACTTGGTCACAGGTAAATTAAAGTCGCCAAAAAATACGGTATAGAGAGAGAGAGAGAGAGAGAGAGAGAGAGAGTGTGTGTGTTACAATCACTCAGGTGTGTTTCTATGTTCAATTATAACTACTCTATGTGGATTGAATTATAGGTGTAATTTGCTATACATTAAACAACATATTATATAGCATTATATTATATATATAAATTGAGTTAGTCTTTCTTATTAACCCCACGACAACGCATCGCCATCTCTTCCCACATCTTCCTTAATAGTTTGTCGGTAATTATCAAGAATTCTTTTAACGTGTTATTGCTCATATTTTAAGGCCTAAGCTTACAGAATGCACACTAATCTACACATCTACATACAGTATATACTGTACTATATCTACCTATCTACATATTCGCCTACTATGCATGTATGTATGAATGTATGTATCTTATCTCCTACCTCTATGTACAGTATATATCCATATCATTATATATATTATTATCCATATCTATATCTATCTATATAAATATTTGTTTTACATTTATAAACAAAACTATTCATCCATCCCACAAGCTATCTATCTAACTGCCTCTCCATAAATCTATCAAGTGGAAACATAGTGAGGATATATTATCATATGTGCTTACTCCAAACACCTAACTACTAACCTACCTACCTCTCATTTCTCTCTCTCTCTCTCTCTCTCTCTCTCTCTCTCTCTCTCTCTCTCTCTCTCTCTCTCTCTCTCTCTCTCTCGCTCTCCTTTTTCCCTTACTATCACGTTTGCTATCTCTTACTAGATTTTATTCATGACCACCTCGCTGGGATCGTAATGTCTGTTAGGCCAGTGTATCTATGTAAATATCTCTCTCTCTCTCTCTACATTTCTTTCTCTAGATAAAGAAGTATGGTGAGGAATTATAATCAAAAGGTGCTTAATCCAAACATCCATACCTCTCGCTCTCTCTAATGGAAGCAATGATCAAAAGGTGGTTAATACAAACACCCCTCCCTCCCTCCCTCTCTCTTTCTCTCTCTCTCTCTCTAGTGGCAGCAATGATCAGAGGTGCTAAACCCAGACAGCAAAAGCATTAGCACTTCCAGAGAAGAATCAGTGTGCATTGTTGATGCTTTTGTTGGATGCTGTTTGGAAATTGATAGTGGTAGTGGTGTTGGGGAATGATGGTGGTGGTGGTAGTGGTGGTGGTTATATTATGTTGGTGATGTGGGTTGCTCTTGGTTGTGTGGTGGTGATAGTGGTTGTGGTGGTGGTGGTGGGGAGTGGTTATAATAGTTGTTGCTGTTTGGTATTGGTAGTTTGGTGTGGTTCCATTACGTTGGTGTGGTATGTGGTGATAGTTGTGTTTGTGGTGGTGGGGAGTGGTTATAATGGTTGTTGTTGTTGCTACTGTTTGGTTGTGGTGGTTTAGTGGTAATGGTACTATATAGTTGTGGTGGTGTGGCTTGTGGTGATGGTAGTGGTTGTGGCGGTAATGATAAATGGTTATTGTACTGGTTCTTGCCATTTGATTGTGGTGGCTTAGTGGTGTTGGTTGTAGTTGTGGTGGTGGTGGTTCTGAGGGTAAGTAGTAAGTGGTGGTTGTACGTGTAAGTGTGGTGTTGTAGATTATGATGGTTGTGATGAAGGCAGTGTTGTTATTGTACAGTCGCGCTATTAAATGATGTCTCGGCACCAAGTATGTTTTGATCAATAATTGGTATCGGCTATATCTAAGCTTCATTTCTTCATATCGAGTGAAGTATACAAACATGTTCCTTCATTTTCCCACCCTATTCAACATCTGACAGACATTAATACAGCACAGAGCGAGCCAAACGTAATGACCGCCGAGACATGACTTATTAGCCCGATCTTACTAGCTGTGTTGGCATTGGTGGTGGTGGTGATAATTGTGGTAGAGTGTTTTTTGTTGTATAATGCATGTAATGTGTGATGTTGTTGGTGGTGATGGTGGGGTTGATTACTATGGTGGAATCAGTATATTGTCGTCCTTGATGTTGTTTTTGTTATTGTTGTTGATGGTAGTGATGTGATGGTGGTGATGTTTTGGTTTGTTATTGTTGTTGATGGTGGTGATGTTTTGGTTTGTTATTGTTGTTGATGGCAGTGATGTGATGGTGGTGATGTTTTGGTTTGTTATTGTTGTTGATGGTAGTGATGTGATGGTGGTGATGTTTTGGTTTGTTATTGTTGTTGATGGCAGTGATGTGATGGTGGTGATGTTTTGGTTTGTTATTGTTGTTGATGGTAGTGATGTGATGGTGGTGATGTTTTGGTTTGTTATTGTTGTTGATGGCAGTGATGTGATGGTGGTGATATTTTGGTTTGTTATTGTTGTTGATGGTAGTGATGTGATGGTGGTGATGTTTTGGTTTGTTATTGTTGTTGATGGTAGTGATGTGATGGTGGTGATGTTTTGGTTTGTTATTGTTGTTGATGGTAGTGATGTGATGGTGGTGATGTTTTGGTTTGTTATTGTTGTTGATGGTAGTGATGTGATGGTGGTGATGTTTTGGTTTGTTATTGTTGTTGATGGTAGTGATGTGATGGTGGTGATGTTTTGGTTTGTTATTGTTGTTGATGGTAGTGATGTGATGGTGGTGATGTTTTGGTTTGTTATTGTTGTTGATGGTAGCGATATAATGGTGGTGAGGTTTTGGTTTGTTATTGTTGTTGATGGTAGTGATGTGATGGTGGTGATGTTTTGGTTTGTTATTGTTGTTGAAGGTAGTGATGTGATGGTGGTGATGTTTTGGTTTGTTATTGTTGTTGATGGTGGTGATGTTTTGGTTTGTTATTGTTGTTGATGGTAGTGATGTTTTGGTGTTTGTTGTTGTTGGGTAGTGATGTTTTGGTTTGTTATTGTTGTTGATGGTAGTGATGTGATGGTGGTGATGTTTTGGTTTGTTATTGTTGTTGATGGTAGTGATGTGATGGTGGTGATGTTTTGGTTTGTTATTGTTGTTTTTGGTAGTTAGTGTTAGTGTCCAACACATAGTGGTGGAGATAATAGTTTGGAACATAAGGAGGGAGTGGTGGTGATTGTGCTGGAGATGGAGGACAGGAAGGGTGGAGGAGGAAAGGGTAGGTGGTGGAGATGATAGTGTTGGAAGAGGGATAGTTGGGGTAGTGATGGTATTTGGAAGGCAGGAGGAGATAGTGGGGAATTGGAGATAGTGGTTGGAGGGGTTGTTGGTGGTAATGGTATTTCTGGTTGATGGTGGTGGTAGTATTCAGTAGGCTAGTGGTGGTGGTAATGGTTGTTGTTGTTGTTAGATTTAGTAGTGGTAGTTGTTGTTGGCTGTATTTAGTAGTGGTTGTTGTTGTTGTTAGCGGTGGTGGTAATGGTGGTGGGTAGTGTTGTTGGTGGTAGTGGTGGAGAGGTGGTGGTTGGTTGTGGTTGTTGTTGTTGTTGTTGGTGTATGGTGTTAATACTGGCAACAGACATAACACAGGTATTAAATGGGTCAGAATAAGCCAATAATCGACGCTATTCTGGGAACACAAGGGTCGGCCGTCGAAAATACCTCCCCTTGTTACTTCCTTACCTAGCTAACCCTTTCACTACCACGATGATGACACCCTTTTTTATTGCCAAATTCTGGTTGTAATAATACGATTTAATTAGCCTAGGAAGAACCTGTGGCATTCAGAGGGTTGAGATAGTGTTAGTTTTGAGATTACAAGATATTCGCCACATTAGTTTGTGAATATCTTTCGTGCCATTTGAGTGTCGAATATTTCCTGGAGAGCGAAAGCGAGCCTATATTTTATGAGTAACTGGCATTCGGCCAAAACATGTACACATTTATCTTGAACCTCGGGGGGTTGGCCGGGGGAGGGGAGGGGGGGGGGGGTGTCTTAGGGCTATTGTCTAAGCTTGATGGATGTACAAGGAGGAAACTACAAATTAATAAATAAAATGTATCTCATTAACTCTAGGAATCAAAGGGGGTAAACACTATTTCAGCCCTATCAATCTAGGAATCAAAGGGGGTAAACACTATTTCAGCCCTATCAATCTAGGAATCAAAGGGGGTAAACGCTATTTCAGCCCTATTAATCTAGGAATCAAAGGGGGTAAACACTATTTCAGCCCTATCAATCTAGGAATCAAAGGGGGTAAACGCTATTTCAGCCCTATCAATCTAGGAATCAAAGGGGATAAACACTATTTCAGCCCTATCAATCTAGGAATCAAAGGGGGTAAACACTATTTCAGCCCTATCAATCTAGGAATCAAAGGGGATAAACACTATTTCAGCCCTATCAATCTAGGAATCAAAGGGGGTAAACACTATTTCAGCCCTATCAATCTAGGAATCAAAGGGGATAAACACTATTTCAGCCCTATCAATCTAGGAATCAAAGGGGGTAAACACTATTTCAGCCCTATCAATCTAGGAATCAAAGGGGTTAAACACTATTTCAGCCCTATCAATCTAGGAATCAAAGGGGTTAAACACTATTTCAGCCCTATCAATCTAGGAATCAAAGGGGGTAAACACTATTTCAGCCCTATCAATCTAGGAATCAAAGGGGATAAACACTATTTCAGCCCTATCAATCTAGGAATCAAAGGGGTTAAACACTATTTCAGCCCTATCAATCTAGGAATCAAAGGGGGTAAACACTATTTCAGCCCTATCAATCTAGGAATCAAAGGGGGTAAACACTATTTCAGCCCTATCAATCTTACAGGTTTTTTCTAAGCTAAATAAAATCATATAATTATAACCAGAATTTAGCAGAAATCACACTTCAATAATATGCAGAAGCAAACTAAATAATCAATAGGATTGTTATACGTTCCACCACTGTTCACCAATTGCCCCCTGTCGTTACTCGTGCGATAACAGCCTAATTACCTTAATCACGTGACCAGTTTAAGCGGGGATGGTTGGTTGTTCTGGTCCCCCCTTCTCCCTCATATTAGCCCCATTAGTATTTGGATTGTAAGACGTTTGGCCAATTAGTTTGGCGATTGTAAGACTTTTCGCCCCGTTTCTGTCAATATTAAGACCTTTCATGCCATTTTGGTGTCGATTTTCACTTGGCGAGCGGTAGCGAGCCTGTATTTTAAGAGGAAACGGCCTTCAGCCGGGCTATTTTTCTATCGAAATATGTATAAATTTATCATGAAGAAGGCTCCCGGGGGGTGTATTTTTAAATTTGATGGAGGTCTAGGGAGGAAACTGAAATACTAATATAACAATAAATATATGAGCAATAAATACGCCCCCCCCCCCCCCTCTTATCTTCCTCTTCCACTACTCTCCTCCTCCTCCTTCTCCCCCAGCCTCCCCCCCCCCCCCTCTCTCTCCGCCCACCACTTTGTTGCCCCCGATCTGCGAATAAAAGCGTAAATGAAGTTAATCCGTCTTGATCACACTGAAACTCCCCCTCCTCAGGCTATAATTTTGTCAAACTTAACTCACACACTCTCTCAGGGTTACAACGGAGTTCCTTAGTATTTCGTCGCTCGCCCTCTCTCACTCACACACACACACACACACACACACAAACCTTTCCCTCCATGCTTTACCTTACTTATACAAGCTTTCATTACAATACATTCCGTCCTACCCCCCTTTACTCTCTCTCTCTCTCTCTCTTTCTCACACATACACAAGCGCGCGAAATACAAAAATATCCACGTATAAACTCCAAACACACTCACAAACAGACCTCCCTCCCCACTTCGCACACACACACACACACACACACTTTGCACCTGAAATCCACAATACTGCAAGATTCGCCCAGCCAGATTCTAGGAACGGCAAAAGCACTAAAATGATAAACAAACAAATAGGCCTATCCGCTAAAAAAAATATGTATCGGTGGGAAAAAAAACAAAAAAATCATCCTTTGTTTTCGCTGTCGTCTTAGTTAAATCTGATTAAGGGGGGTCACCTTCTTTTTTCTGTTCCTCTCCTTTTCTCTCTTTCCCTGGCTTGTATCCATTCAGCTCTATTCAGCCAACTATTTTAAGACGTTTATCCCCATCCAGGTGTCAATTTCTTCCTGGTGAGTGATCTGGCTAGCGACAGCGAGCCAGCATTGTATAGAGAAATCCGGCTTCGCCGGATACATTTTTCTATCGAAAAATTTACAAATTTAGCTTGCTGTCGAAACAAAATTATATATATGCTGGCTCGCTACCGCTCGCCAGGAAAATATTGACACCTGGATGGTGGTAAACATCTTAAAACAGTAGGCTGAATGGGGCCAAATGGATACATGCCAAAGAGAGAGGGAGAGAAAAAGAAAAAAAAAAGAGGTGGGCTCCCTAGGTACTTTTTTAGGCAGCCAAGATTTTGTTTTACCCCAGAAATGTAGATCTCATTTCCATTGTCTTTTGCAAGTTTTTCAGTCTCGAGTAATCAGGAGAATGCTGCGACCAAATACAATGGGCGGATTTTTTCTTCTGTTTTTCTTTAAAAAATAAATGGATTTGATTATTCTCCCGCCTGGTGACTGGGATATATTTGATTATTCTCCCGCCTGGTGACTGGGATATATTTGATTATTCTCCCGCCTGGTGACTGGGATATATTTGATTATTCTCCCACCTGGTGACTGGGATATATTTGATTATTCTCCCGCCTGGTGACTGGGATATATTTGATTATTCTCCCGCCTGGTGACTGGGATATATTTGATTATTCTCCCGCCTGGTGACTGGGATATATTTGATTATTCTCCCGCCTGGTGACTGGGATATATTTGATTATTCTCCCACCTGGTGACTGGGATATATTTGATTATTTTCCCGCCTGGTGACTGGGATATATTTGATTATTCTCCCGCCTGGTGACTGGGATATATTTGATTATTCTCCCGCCTGGTGACTGGGATATATTTGATTATTCTCCCGCCTGGTGACTGGGATATATTTGATTATTCTCCCGCCTGGTGACTGGGATATATTTGATTATTTTCCCGCTGGTGACTGGGATATATTTGATTATTCTCCCGCCTGGTGACTGGGATATATTTGATTATTCTCCCGCCTGGTGACTGGGATATATTTGATTATTCTCCCGCCTGGTGACTGGGATATATTTGATTATTCTCCCGCCTGGTGACTGGGATATATTTGATTATTCTCCCGCCTGGTGACTGGGATATATTTGATTATTCTCCCGCCTGGTGACTGGGATATATTTGATTATTCTCCCGCCTGGTGACTGGGATATATTTGATTATTCTCCCGCCTGGTGACTGGGATATATTTGATTATTCTCCCGCCTGGTGACTGGGATATATTTGATTATTCTCCCGCCTGGTGACTGGGATATATTTGATTATTCTCCCGCCTGGTGACTGGGATATATTTGATTATTCTCCCGCCTGGTGACTGGGATATATTTTTTATATTTATATACAGTTTATATATATTTGTTCATCATTCAAATTATGTAAACAACAACCTTATTCAATGTGACGAAGGTTCCTTAAGGGGAGGTGTTTAGTTTCTTCCCTAGACTTCCATCAAGCTTAAAATTACACTCCCTTGACCCCCTTTCAAGATAAATTTGTACATTTTTCGGTAGAAAAATTTCCCGGCCAAAGGCCGGTTCCCCTTAAATTACAGGCTCGCTATCGCTCGCCAGAAAAAAATCGACACCTAAATGGCACTAAAGGTCTTAAAAGTGACATACATGGGGTGAAAGTTCTTAAAATCGCCAAACTAATGGGGCGAACGTCTTAAAATCTCAAAAGCAACGGGGCTAAACATGAGGGAGAAAGGGGTAAAGAAAAAAATCCCTCAAGTGGAAATCTCCCCTTAATACAATTATCGATATCATTAGTAGCTGAAATAAAATTGAAAACAAAATGGATGATTTTATTCAGCTTAGAAAGTCCCTGTGTGAATCGGAGGGTCAATCGACACAGTTTGAACCATTTTCACACCTATGAATCTTCCTAAGTTGACTATCTTCATAATAATGGGGGATGGGCGTATTTATTTGCTTATCTATGTGTCTTTTTATCCTTTGTTTAGTTTCTTCCCTAGTCCTCCACCAAGCTTAAAAAAACACCCGCCCAAGACCATCCTTCAAGATAAATTTGTACATTTTTTGATAGAAAAATGTCCCGGCCGAATGCTGATTCATCTTAAATTACAGGCTCGCTCTCGCTCGCCAAGAAAAAATTGAAACCTAAATGACACGAAAAGTCTTAATATTGACAAAGAAAAGGGGCGAAAGGTCTTAAAATCGCCAAACTAATGGGCCGAACGTCTAATAATCTGGAAACAAATGAGGCTAAACATGAGGAGAGAAGGGGGTCCAGGAAAACCAGCCATTTACCCTTAATGATTCTGCTATAACTTATTTTCATAGCCAAACATAGCCAAATATAGTACTAATTGTGAAAACCTGGCGTGAAAAATATGATGCAGAGATGTACCAGTTTCATATTTGTCCATTCATTATCGAGAAATCAGCTGTTAACCCCATCTGTACCGACGACGTCTTTGTATCTTTATTCTAGCTGTAATTAGACGATTTTGTGAAGCTTAAGAAGGGTCTGTGGTAGTAAAAAGGGTTAAGCAAGATAGTTGGAAGGCTTTTAATTGCTGGAGACCCTTTTATAACTGAATAATCTAATTTAACAGTAGTAAGAATGTAATGAAAGAGATGTCGTCGGTACAGAAGGGGTTAATGGAGTCAAATTTTCGCCAGGTTAAACAATATATATAAATGTTTAGTGTAGCAATATAAAACCAGCTTTTGTGGGGTACATTATATATGATAAACAAAACAATAAAACACATTTTGTTGTTGTTGGTGGTGGTAGTGGTGGTGGTGGCGTGTGTTGTGTATGTGTGTGTGTGTGTGTGTGTGTTGCAATCATAGGGTGAAAATTGCAATTATTTAATCACGAAGGACCATTTACTCTACCTTTATTGCAGGTTTTAATTCGCTCGCAGGTGAAAAATGAAATTGCAAAACATTAAACAAAAAATAATATCTCTGTCTATTTGTTCTGTTTACCTCTCTCTCTCTCTCTCTCTCTCTCTCTCTCTCTCTCTCTCTCTCTCTCTCTCTCCTCTCTCTCTCTCTCTCTCTTCTATAGCATTCTACTCTCTCTCTCTCTCTCTCTCTCTCTCTCTCACACCCAGTAATCAATAACAATTACCGGAATTCCCCAGAGATAATCCCGGTACATTAGGGTGATCGGGAGGCAGCTTTGTGTAGGACGAATAAACTTAAATAAATATAAACTTAACGCCAAAACGATAACCTGCTTTATATACAAATAATACAGAAAACAAAAATATATAAATAAAAACCGATGACGTGCTTTATATACAAGTAAATTATTAATAAACGAAAATAAAAACAACGATTAATTTGCATTATCTGGTTGCGTTTTATACAATTTAATGCTGCTTAGGAAGGATATGTACGAATCCAATGACATCAAAATAGCTGTACCATTAACCCAAGAAACGTTGACGATCTTCCTTTATATAATTTTGGCTATCAGCAGACGACGATAAATAGCTTAGGAAGGATATGTGGAAGTCCATTAACCCTCTGACTCTCAATATATCCTTCCTAATCTGAATTAAATCCTCTAAATTTCGTTTCACACGAGCAATTTTTCCCCATATCTTTCAATCTCCTTAACCCTTGCAATACGGTGCCGTTTTTAAACTGTATTCTCGCTACCTTAACCTTGCAATACCGGTGCCGTTTTTTAAACTGTATTCTGGCTACCTTAACCCTTGCAATACCGGTGCCGTTTTTAAACTGTATTCTCGCTACCTTAACCCTTGCAATACCGGTGCCGTTTTTAAACTGTATTCTCGCTACCTTAACCCTTGCAATACGGTGCCGTTTTTAAACTGTATTCTCGCTACCTTAACCCTTGCAATACCGGTGCCGTTTTTAAACTGTATTCTGGCTACCTTAACCCTTGCAATACCGGTGCCGTTTTTAAACTGTATTCTCGCTACCTTAACCCTTGCAATACGGTGCCGTTTTTAAACTGTATTCTCGCTACCTTAACCCTTGCAATACCGGTGCCGTTTTTAAACTGTATTCTGGCTACCTTAACCCTTGCAATACCGGTGCCGTTTTTAAACTGTATTCTGGCTACCTTAACCCTTGCAATACCGGTGCCGTTTTTAAACTGTATTCTGGCTACCTTAACCCTTGCAATACCGGTGCCGTTTTTAAACTGTATTCTGGCAACTATTAGATGATTTTATTCAGCTAAAAAAGAGCCTCCAGTATAATTAATAGGCTGCGAACTATCTCAATTATTTTTTTTTTACAACCATAGATACTTATCAAAATGCACAACGTCGTCTAAATATAGCTAGAATATAATTAAAAAGACGTCGCCGGTCCTGAAGGGGTTAAGAAAGCACAGTAGGAATCCAAGGGTTCCAATTTACCTCGAATAACACCTGCAGCCCATGACTAGTTCCAATTGCAATGGATACATGAAAGAAAGTTTCTAATGTGTGTGTGTGTGTGAGAGAGAGAGAGAGAGAGAGAGAGAGAGAGAGAGAGAGAGAGAGAGAGAGAGAGAGAGAGATTTACAACAGCACAGGGGGTTGAATGCCTGCAGTGGGGTCAAGGCTAGTATAAAGAACAGATCCTTAGTCCTTCCCTTCTTTATCGCTGTATACCCTCTCTCTCTCTCTCTCTCTCTAGTCTCTCTCTCTCTCTCTCTCTCTCTCTCTCTCTCTCTCTCTCTCTCTCTATCTATCTATCTTTCTCTCTCTCTAGTCTCTCTCTAGTCTCTCTTACCCTTACGATTTACACAGCTAATATATAGAAAAGATCCTTAGTTCCTTCCTTGTTTCTCTCTCTCTCTCTCTCTCTCTCTCTCTCTTACCCTTACGATTTACACAGCTAATATATAGAACAGATCCTTAGTTCCTTCCTTGTTTCTCTCTCTCCCTTCTCTATCTCTCTCTCTCTCTTACTCTTACGATTTACACAGCTAATATATAGAAAAGATCCTTAGTCCCTTCCTTGTTTCTCTCTCTCT
>JBAKBP010038389.1:0-16214 GCA_037953745.1 Lithodes maja
CTGAGGCTAACTAGGGGAATGGGCAGAGCGGCCCAATGCAGCGAACCCACGAACGAGTCCCAGAGCCACCCCGGGAGGGAGACCGAGTGCAACACGGCGAAGACCTTCCGCCGAAGGTGCACCGCGTCCGGCAGACCCTGGGTCACCGGAGCGCCGGACAAAACCCATGCGAGACCGACCCATGGCACGACACACGACGGGGGCTAGCATGACTTGGGAACATCGATGGGGAACCCAAACCGTGCGACATGGCGAACTACTGTGAGGGCGCCGCGTATGCACAGTCCGAGGGCTGCGGAAACGATCAACCAAACGGCCAAGGAAAACAGGAGCTGGAGCCCGCTCCTGAGGAGAGGACCCAGAGCCTGTCCCACCAGCGCGGAGAAGATCCGCGGCGCGATGTGGAGACCGAAGGGAAGGCCGGCGAACAGGAACACACGATCGGAAGTCCGAACGGCCAAGAATCGCTGGAAGCGAGGATGGAGAGGAACGAGCCAAGACGCATCCTGGAGGGCCAGCGACACTACCCATGACAGAGGACGCAGGGTCAGGCGTACCTCGGGTACCGGCAGCATCCGAAACCGTGTGTGCACGACGTGCCCGGTGAGGGCCGACAGAGCCACCACCAGGCGGATCGTGTCACAGTTCAACTTCGGTACCAGAAATACACGGGAGAGGAAAACCGGGTGACCGGCGGGCAACTCCCTCGACGATACCCTGCTCGTGCATGGAAGTGAACACGTGGGCCACCTCTGAAGAGATGGGCCGGCGTCGGCGACAAGAGCGGAGAGGGGGTCTGGACGTCCACCTCCAGGTTAGACCCCTCCGCGCAATCCGCCGCCCCCAATGTACCTCGCGGCCACCGAGGGGTGCAAGGGCGAAAACAACCCGCGGGAGCTCCCGAGAGGAGGGGAGCGACCCGGGCGGCCAGGCGAGAAGGAGAACAAGGAGACCGACCCAGAGAACCTACACATAGTTTTGACGTGGAGGTACCCCCGGTACGGTCCGTGCGGGCATGAGCGCAACGTTGACCTCCTCTACCCCCCCCCCCCCCCCATCCTCGGCAAAAAGGGCGGGCCACCCCAACCCCTGGCCATCGCGGGGCTGACCCCGGCGAAGGGCGGCTGGAAGTGGAAGGCCGGCCAGCCCCGACACGGCGGGGATGAAAAGGGGGCAAGAACAGAAGGGCGAGGCGGAACAGACGCACTGGCCTGAAACGACCCTGTCCTGCGCCCGTGCATGGCGGCAGCACTTGCAGCAGCACCCCGAAGAGGACCGGCAGAAGGATGGGACTGAGAAGACCCCGCTCGCGACACAGCGCGTCGTCGCGTGTCGTAAGCAGGGTCCGCCGATAGAGAAGCGTAGCGGCCCCAAGCATCCCGCGCAAAAAAGCCCCGACGGAGAGAGCGTAGAGTACAACAAACCCTGACGCATATCCAAGGGGGCTGTCCGGTAAAACGAGGACCGTACCGTCCGGCGTTGCCGAGTTGCCACGCACAAAACCGCCTTTAGGCCGGGAACCAAAGACACCGCGAGCCGAAGGGGGATCCGCCGAACGCGGCCCAAACCCTCGCGAAGAACGCCTGGTGCAGACGCCGCGAGAAGCCGCAGGTGGTGAACAGAAGTCTGGAGGGACCCAAAAGACAAGAAAAGAAGTCCGGCACCCACCGCCGCAAGGGAAAAACCCTGTTGACAGAGGACTGAACTGGGTGAGAGAAGAACGGGGAAGCAAGAGAACAAAGTTCAAGAACGGGCGCGCTGAACCAAGACCAGAACGCGCCGTCCAACCCGCCGACAGACACAAGAGGAGGCAAAAGCAGTGATGACTCCGGGGGAGGGACTGAAGGAGAGCCGGCGACGGAACGGCCGGCGAAGTCGAAGGCCTCAGCAAACCAGGCCCCCAATGGGAGAGGGTGATCGAGCAAGATGGCTAAGCCAGGCGTACCGTCGTCGCACAAACCCGTCTCATAGGAGGACAGTCCCGTCAACACAGCCAGGGACTGAACATCCTGAAGGATGTCCCGGCGGCTGGTCTGACCAGAGCGTAGGCCTGCAGAAGGGAGGGGGACCGTAGCAGGGGTAGGTAGGGTGAGGCGCTGAGGGTGTGTCACTGCCAAGAAGCGCGATAAGAGGGAGTCTTGCATCGACTCCAAGCGCCCGTCGATGCGTGACACAAGCCACCCCTGCATAGCCGACAATCGATCCGAGAGAGGCGACCCCCCCCCCCCAAGAATCGTCGGCCCGCAGGGGTGAGCGGGAGCGAGATCCACGACACGAACCAGCAGAGTCACGGCCCAAGGAAGGCGAGCGACCACGGTTGCGTCGCCGCTGAGGGACTCGTCACTTAACACGAACGCTCGAGGGGAAAACAGCACCATCCCCCTCTTCCAGCGACACGGCAGCCCCTGAGAAAGGGGACCCCGAAACCTCGCTAAGCCCCACCGAGCCAAGAGGAGGGGGACCCCCCTGGCGAGACGATAAGCGAAGGGCAGGGAGAGAAGAAGGAGGAGGACCAGGACGACGGGAGTGGGAAGGCTGGCCGGGTAAAAGGAGGTCAGAAGGAGCCGCGGGGGGAAACAGAGCAAGGATCGCCGGGGCGGAGATAACAGGGCGGCCCGACACCGAGGCGGAGGAGGGAGGGACCTCCACCGCGGGACGAGACCGTGAAGGAAGAATAGGCACTGAAGCAGGTGAAGGAGGAGAAGTAACTACATCCTGGCGGACCCTCCTGGACAGTGTAGGAGGAGTGAGAGGAGGGCCAGCGACAGCATGAACAACCGCGCGCAGAGAGGACAACGTAAGAGGAAGGCATCTGGGCTGGGGAAGCGGGCGGAAGGGAGTAGAGCCCCTATCCGTAGAGGCCAGGGGAGGGCGCACAGGGGCAGAGCTGCTAACCCCGGCCTCAGGGCGAGAACCATGACGAGGGCGATGGGCGACGTCAAGGCGATCAGGAGGACGATGAGGGGCAGTAGAGGACGGGCGATGAGGCAAGTGAGAGCGTGGACGGAGCTGGGGATCCCCCCGACGATGTGACGACAGGCTACGGGACCCAGGGGAGAGGGCCCGAGCAGGGAGAGTGCCAGGTGAACGGCCTTCAGTCGGGTCAGGGATACCCAGGGCGACGCGGATCCGGTCGGCAACAAAGGTCGGGGAACGGTGGCTCAGAGTCCTAATGGGGCGGGAGACTATCGCCCACACCGACTGAAGGGAAGCAGAGGCCACTGCCGCCGCTGAGGAACCAGGGCTATGGTGCACCACAGCCACCAGGGCCAGACACGGGCCACATAGAGCAGGGAGGGAGGCCGGAGAGGACACACAGTGCGAGTGGCGCAAGCAGGACGTGTGGCTCTCCAAGCACGGGGAGCGACAACCACGGCGAAAGCAAGGCAGCCAACCTGCACTGGAAGAACACACACCATAATCAGCACGTCGAAGGAGTAAGTGGAGAGAATGTCCAATAAGAACCAGGGAAGGAGCATGGGGAAACAGGAACACACATGCAAACAGGTATCCGTACTCACCCTAAACCGGGAGCACAGAGGTAGGTGAGTAGGGCGGCCGAGGCGGAAGAGCACTAGCAGAACCTGCAAAGATGGAGAAAGTGTTAACCACCACTCAACATCTTACATGCAGGGCCTATAACACCAGTAAAGTGCACACACCAAGATAGTTTCAGGCAACCAGATGACATAAAAGAGGTCAATAGTGAAAGCCAACTATTACCGCAAATTTGCGGGCCAATGGAGGCATAACCGTACCGACACAACCCTCCCGCATCTTTGAGGGACCTCCCAGCGATCTCCGCAAATTTGCGGGGAGCCGAAACGTCCCAGAGGACCGAATCGAGCTCCCACAAATTTGCGGGACCGGCCGAGATGGTCCAGCGCCGAAAAAGCGAGAGGAGCGTCTAGGGAATACCAAAAAAGGCCACAAAAAAGCGTCATCTCTTTATGAACTCCAAGCGATGATGGCCATCAAGCTGAGCAGTGTCTTCCTTGAATTTATCCTAACTCAACCGGTAAAGGGAGAGGCAAGGAAGACACACCAGGGGAGAGGAGGCACATCCCCCAGGAACCACCCAACCCACAGAGATAGAGCAAAGCCCATGAGAAGTGGCAGGGAGGGTGGTTTCGCACAAACAGGGGCCCCCGTGGGGTACCCCTGGATTGGGCAAAAAAGACTATGAAAGGATGGAGGTGAAACAGGAAGTGAAAACAAAAACCAGTAAATGAAACTGGCGAGAAAAAGGGTGGCCTAGCCGTGAGCAGAGAATGTGTCAGGTGCGAAAAACCCTGTGGTGTGAAGGAGGGGCCCCCGTAGGGTACCCCTGGATTATCACGAACCACCTGTCGCCCAGGCCCTTGAGACACAGTGAAGGCTCGAAAGGGGGGACTCGGGAATAACGCTAATAATGCGGACGACACAAACTCGACAAACAGCACCGCCACCAACGAAATCTCAGATTGTTTACCAACGGCACACCTTAGGCTATGAAAAAATGAAAACTCATAGGGGCACAGCAATTCCTGAATGAGAAAACTAGCTAGGCTAAAATAAGCTAAAAGCTAAACTATGCCCAGACTAACAGGAAAAAAGAATATGAAAAGAGAAAGAATGAAAAACATGTATGAGGAACGCCAGGCACCCCCGTACCTTCGGTTGGCTATTTCCACACGCGTCTCCATTATACACACTTAGGAGTCCATTTACGTGTGCCCTAGATCACGTAACATCTGTCTAACAAAAAAAGAAGGCCAGATAAGCCGAAACGAACCTAAAACAGGGTGAATTAAAGGAGCACAACAAAAGCGGACTCAATCAATGGAGGCGCGTGAAAAAATGATGACAAGAGAGGGTCACTCATGCGCACGTTCGACAGGGATCTGCACATGACGGAACACGGGATGGGCCTTAAGCGGTAACTAAGGTAAACCCCTTTTTCTTCTCTTCTATGCTTTTTTCACCTTCGGTGGTAGTTTTGGTTAATGTACAACGTCTCCTAGAGCAAGATAAGGAGTAGACTCTAGACATTTTCTTTTTAACCGCGGTTGGAATGACGACATAGCAGTCAAAATAGACAAGTCGTCATTGCAATTAGGTTAATAGCCTTGACGTTGGATTTGCCAAGACTACTAACAAATAGTAGGATTGTGACTATATTTCTGAGAATGTAATAAAGAGAATGCTTTGTCAAGTGACCAGGTAGTCATGAGCTGACGGGGTGGTGGGCGTAGCTTGAAACATGCACGCATGAAACCCTTCTTTTCCACTGGCGGTACGGAGAGCCCAGTTAAATAAAAAAAGGGGGGCTCTTATTGCTGTCATGTGATTCTTTAGTGTTACTACTGACAATCGTTTATGCTCAAATAAGTAATAAAGATATTTGAAAATTAACAATACCGATGCTTCAGTTTGGCCAGTTTCCACTATCCAAGTAGTAAAAGATTTCCAGTGTGACTGGTATACTGACGTATGGTTGACAGGGTGTACTGATTAAGGCAGTTGGTACGCTTAGAGGTCGACATTCACTTCTAATAGAGCTAGAGTGCCCATTTTTTTACTGTATGTTTTATTAATATTGTTGATTATGCATACCAATTTTCATTGATTTATATTGAAATATAAATGTATGAACAATATAAAACGTGCGAAAATATGCAAGAAAAGCACAACATTTCCGCTGCTACTAGTCGGTAGCTATTACAACTACGGCCATGGTAATTTTTTTGGGAGAAGTACTAGCCTTGACTGTAAAACTGAAGGTGAATTATTGGTGTAGGTCCAATGGGTATGCACTGGTATGCTTACCCAGTTTACTCATGGATTTTTCTCAGTACCGTTCATAAAACCTGCCCAAGAAAATTATTTCTTCATCTCAGAGACCTGATACAGTACCTTCAGGTTTTAGGAAAAAGTGTAAGCTTTCCAACAAAACAAAAATCATGCAAATCCATCAAGAATTCCCAGAGTTATAACAACAAATGTGATATTATTTTTAGCAAAAAAACAAATTCGGGAATCGAGCGTCAAAGTTTACCTTGTACTTTAGACCTTCCCAGCAGAAAGCTAATAAGCATTACAGATGAGATATGCATTGATGTTGATATATCATTCATTATGCAAGGAAAACAATGGCTTCCAATTGATGTGACATATTATGTATACATATGTGACATACAGTATGTGACATATTATGTATACATAGTAAAAATCGCACAATGACGCCAAAACTTTGGGAAGTTGTTGCCAGAACGTGAGGCTACTTTTCAGGAAGTTTTTGCCATTTTTCATAACTTTTATTTTTTTCGACCTCTAAGCGGACCAACATCCTTAATGAATTTATTAGTCACGCTTTCTCCAAAAGGGGCTAACCATTTGGCCCTTTCAATGTCCAGAATGCAAAAGTCAGCGAGGTCTTTAGGTTGCCAATTGTCTCCAAGTGGAAGTACGAGATCGGGAGTGACACGTCTTCAATTGGGAGTACCAAACCTGGACCGGCCACAGGGGCACGATCAGCGAGACTATGCCCCGATAATCCCATAGTTTGTGAACTACTTGACACATGAGTGAAGCATCTGGTGGCGGAAACAGATAGATGGAATTTCACCTGTTCCATCCGTCAGCAAAGCGTTGGTACCCCCCGCCGGCGTGATTTCCCGGCGGGTTAGGTAGAGAGGGAGTTTGTTGTTTTCCTCTGACGCGAATAAGTCCACTTGTGGACGGTATGGCTCTGCAATCATCTTTTGAAAGACGGTTTGCTTGAGCGCCCATTCTACTATTTTGCTCTGTTTCCATGACAGAGCATCTGCCCAGACGTTGGCCACGCCTGGCAGATAAGATGCGTGATGATGAATGTTTAGCTTGTCGGCTAACACAAAAATCTTTTCCGACAACTCTAGCAACATTCGAGACCTCGTTGACCCTTGCTTCTGAATGCAAGACACGGCATTCCGATTGTCCATTTGAAAAGCAATTGATTTCCCCTCCAATGTGGAACCGTGAGCCTGAAGGAATATTAAGGGAACTAGTAACTCTTTCGCATTGATGTGAAACATGTTGGATTGGGACCAAAGACCCTGACCCTGATGCCCTAGGTTTGAGTGATAACCCCAACCCAATGTCCTTGAAGCATCCTATCAACCCATACCGTCGGCGGAGGAGAAGTCCACGTCATAATTGAATGCAATGTTTCTGGCCTTGCCCAGACCGCTAGTAAGTTGTGGATTAATTTTGGAATTTGCCACGACTTTTCCGCCAGCAACAGCGGAAAATGCTTGTTTCCCTCCAAGATTAACCTCTTTACTTTCAACCGGCCCAACTTTACAGTAAGTTGAATCCAGTTGAGAGAGCCGCCAAGGGACTCCCACACCTTCCTTGTGGTAGTCAGGCTGTGAAGAAAAAGGAACAATTTCCTGCGAAATCTGTTCTGATTGTCCACACTCTGACCGAGTGCTAGGTGTGTTGTGTCCCATACCAGCCCTACCCACTGAATTACCATTGTTGGGACAACATTTGCCAAGTTGATATTGAACCCCAGGGTTGTTGTTGTTGTTGTTGTTCCCCAAGCTGCCTGGCCGAACAGCCCCAAGGCCCTGAGCAAGGCCAAGGCCATAACCGAGCGCCCCCACAGAACCCTCCCCGCCGACCACAATAAAGCCTGGGTGACCGAAGCCACTCCATGGCGGGGAGCTGAGGAGGGTGCGGAAATGCCCGGGAAACCAAAGCCCCACCCAGGGCCCTGTGTCCCTCAGCAATTATGAAGAGAAAGTTGAGGGGCAAGGGAAAAATGTGACGCTTTGGCTTCCAATCTTGGTAGATTGGGAGGTCAATCCACGTTAGAGACGCCGTCACTTGAGATCTAGAAAATATATAAGTAAAAGGAACAGTCAGAGTAAGCTATGGGTATGGCAGAGATTGCTCAGTTCTCACTCTGATAGACCAGCCCATCACCACTGAACCCCAGGGTTTTGACATGGGTTAGAATGGAATGTACATGGTTGAGGCATTGTATCTTGGACTCTGCAACCACCAGCCAGTCGTCTAGGTACCTTATTACCGTGAACCCTTGTTTCAACAGTGGTAACAGAGCCTGTCGGACAAATTTGGTACAGATCCTCGGTGCCAGGTTCAGACCGTAAGGCATCCTTTGAAAGACATAGGTTTGATGCTCGATCCTCATAGCGAGGAATTTTTGGAACCTTTTGTTTACTGGGACATGCCAATAGGCTTCTGTCAGGTCTAAAGAACACATCCAACCTTGCGGCGGAAGTGTTAACCTGATCTGATTCACAATGAGCATCCTGAACGATGCGTTGTGAATGTAGTGATTCGAGTGAGACAACTCTACGACCGGCCTCATCTGAGCACTGTCCCTCTTTGGCACGAGAAAAAATCTGGACGTGTAAACTGGGCAAGTTGGATTGACCGGGACAATGATATGCTTGGTTATCATTTCTTGCACTAGTTACTCCACCTCTAAAGAAACATGATTGACTTCTATAGATTGACGTAAACGAGGTCGTCGGAGCCATCGCCAAGTGATGCCCTTGCGTACCAGTGTCCGTGCCCAAGTCCGCCGGGGCCAAGCCCGGTGACACGTCCGGAATGACCCAGTCACGCAACTGGGCTTGTTCGGCAGAACTATTCTCGGATCCAACTCGCCCAATACAGGCCCCAGGAGTGAGAGAGTTTTGTGAATGACTAGTTTTTTTAATGTGATGTGGTAGGGGTAGACAGCTGGCTGGCAGTAGTAGACTTTGACTCTTGTCCTGGCTTACTCTTAGTCTGACCTTTGTACCACTTACCGGAACTCTTACCCTGTTGTTTGCTTTTGTTAGCATAACTGCTTCCCGGCGTGGAAGGGGTTTTGAAGTTCGGAAAATCTTAGTCCCACTTTTTTTTTTGTTTTTTTTTTTTTTTTCTATGTGATTGAGGGAGGAAAAAGGCATAACTGCCTATAGCGAGTGCCTCCCCCATAGTTGAAAGAGTGACAGGGCCAAAATCAAGGGACGTTCGAGCCAAAATGCCTGGACACACGGAGTTTGAAGCAATTTAAGTCATAGGAAGAGGGAAAGACTGATTCTGGGAGAGAGTTCCAGAGCTCAGATGTTGAGTAGAAGAAAGTTTGAGAGTAACGTTTCACTCTTGGGTTGGAGAGTTGCACAGAGTAGGGGTGGGATTGAGTTGCAAGACGGGTACCACGTGCCCTACGTAAAGGAGGTGGTATGCACTGGGATAGCTCTGAGGAACACTGATTATTATAGTAGCGATAGAATAGCGAGAGAGATGCAACATTGCGGCGGAGAGAGAGAGATTGCAGAGAGTTGGTGAGTGGACGGGAGTTAATGATACGAAAGGCCTTCCTTTCAACTTTGTCTAGGAGAGCGGTGTGAGAGGAACCTCCCCACACATGTGAACAATACTCAATACAAGGGCGCACTATGCCCCTGTACAGAGCAAGAAGCTGTGCAGGGGAAAAGAACCCCCTAAGGCGGTTGAGCACACCCAGCTTCTGGGAGGCTGCCTTAGCAAGACTGGTAATATGGTCCTTCCAAATGAGAGCAGAAGAAAAAGAGACACCAAGAATATTGAGAGAAGATGAAGGGTTGATTTTTGTATTGTTGAAGAATAAGGGATAGTCCGCTGGGAGATCCTGACGGGTAGATAGATGGAGAAATTGGGTTTTGGAAGCATTAAAGTTAACAAGGTTTTCTCTGCCCCAATTGGAAATAGTATTTAGATCAGAATTTAAGAGTTCTATGGCTTCATTACGTTTGTCGTTGAGGGATTGCTGGCTGGGGCGTTCTGAAAAACTAATGGAGTAGTGTAAGGTTGAGTCGTCTGCGTATGAATGGATGGGAATTAAGGTACAGTTAAGGAGATCATTTATAAAAATTAGAAAGAGAATAGGAGATAGGACAGAGCCCTGAGGAACACCGGAGTTTATAGGGTGAGGAAGTGAACAATGGCCGTCCACAACCGCAGCTATGGAACGGCCGGAAAGGAAATTAGAGACAAAGGCACAGATGGAGGGATAGAAACCGAAGGAGGGTAGTTTAGAAATTAAAGATTTATGCCAGACTCTATCGAAGGCTTTCGATATGTCTAGTGCAATAGAAAACTTGGGTGACTCTTGTGACTAAATTTTGTTTTAGTGTAAGGCTTAGTGAATTTATGAGACTCCTTCCGCACTGGGGAGGCAGCCTGTCTAGCAGAGTCTACGAGGCTAAACACAGTCCTCCAGGTATCATGACATACAAGATTTGATGTTAAGACCAAGGAAAGAATGACACGTCGCCCAATCTCCTCCGGCACCTTCTTCATCAGATAGACTCTTAGGTCCTGACGAGCACCGACCGCCTCCAAGATGGCGGCCCTAACGTCGCCAAGGGATTGAATAGAGTTCTGGAGAACAAGACGTCTAGAGCGAGAGAGCTTTCTTAGCGTGGGAATCAGTTATTGCCTGAGTCGTCCTGACCAGAGACTGTGCGATCTGGCGACTAAGCAAGAACTGAGACAGTAGCCTCAGAGCCTTTTGCCTCAATTTATAGTCTTTATCCAGCCGAGTTGGGGGGTGGGGGGGCTAGAAAATGGGTCTTGTATTTCTCACAAAGACAACTTAGGGGCAGTGAGAAAATTAACCCTCCAGACCCGGTAGGGCTCTGAGGCACCCAAAACAAACACCCCCCGTGCTACCCGGTAGGGCTCTGAGGCTCCGGCAGCTTCAAAGCCTGTAAGCTTGGTGTGCGAGGCGTCCGTCCGACGCATGTAAACAACAGCGGGCTGGACCGACGCCGCGCATCTCCGACCACAAGAAGGAGTGCGTCGCTTGTTCGTGTGTGCCTGTATGTTATTGTTAAATAGCGAAAAGTAGTGTAAAGTGGCTGTTTTTGCCACAAAGTTATCTCCAATGAAATCATCATCACAACTGAACCAGTTGACTTAGAGAGCTCTACTTAACGCCATTCTACAGATACGAAACACATATACGCTTGGGGATGCACGGGAATGCAGAAGCAGTCAAAATAACAAAGATACGGTAGCCTAGGCATAGACGTTTTTCGGCCAAAACCCCCGGGTTTTTGGGAATATGTATGGAATACATAGCCGGAGCTGGAGGTTTAAGCACAGATTGAGGTACACCCCCGGCTATAGCGACGAGCAGTGAAAACCAGCTGTGCTATTCTTGGGGGATCTGGTGAGAAGACTTGCTTGTAATTGTGGAAGCGAACTGTTGAGCCTCCACCTCCCATTCCACCCAGGGACCTGTACCTACCTCTCCGATCTGCAAGACCGGGTTGCCGGATTGGTCACGGATAGGAATTGTGTCTAATTTCGGCGTTAAATGTGCCAGAGCCTTAACGTCATTAAAACCACCAACTTTCGACCAATCCGAGTAAAGTCGTGCAGAAGAGGCAGGTGACAAAGCTGGGGAGTAAGCATACACAAAGAATTCTGGGGCATATAAATTTGGAACAGCCTTAATGGATACGTATAAAGTTTCACCGGACGTATTAAGAGCACGTAACTTTTTACTCTCATTAACCTGAATAGTCCAATGATCAGGTACCGGAAGCTCTCCCGAGATCGTCTGTTGCGCGACCGTTCAGTTTTGAGCGACGATATTAACCCATGACTGATCCGGCCCGTAAAGTAAAGGCATTGGGCCTTTTCTAAGGGGAACTTTCTCCAAAGGTGGAGGGATGACGTCCGTGACAACTCGGACATTGGAAGTAGTCAAAATTGACGTAGAAGGTGACGGACTAGAATTAGTTGTCATAGGGGAGGGAAAAATAGGCTGCCTAGTTGATACTCGAACTGACTCCAGTGGTCTAGCAACTGACGATGGTGACGGGGCTTCCGGCACCATTTTATCCATCTGAAATTTTGGCACCATTTGATCAAATATTGATTGCAAATCCACCCTGGTACTGTCCATAGAAACTACAGAGTCGGCTTCTGAGTGGCAGCACGATGCCACTTTTTGACCGGAAGGTAATTGTTCCAACTCTACCTCTAAACCGTCCTGGTAGTCCATGTCTTTAACCAACTCTTCCTCCGGTTGCCGGGCTGAGCGGGATCGAACCGTCTCATTCCGTACCGCGGGATTTAACTGTTCACGTTCAAAGGTTTCCCAACTCAAATTCGGCATGGATGAAGGCACTTGTTCCTCAATGGCTTGCCGCACACTCACATTGTCTGTGGCCTCCGAGGCAGTGGACATCTGACTTTGCAATCTGTCAGAACCTTCCCTGGTGCCCCCTGGGTACCCTCGGTATTGATCGGCTAACAATTTCGCCGGTACATGAGAACGTGGAACTTTAAAACCAGGCTGAATATTGGAACGGGGAATTGAATAACCTGGCCTAATTGATTGCAACAATTGGCTCACGTCACTATCATTGTCTCTGGGAGGCATCTCTGCTACCTCCGTCACCATTTCCGACCTGCCAGTTTGCACCTTAGGCTTGGAGGAGGTAGTGACAGATGGAGGAGGTGTCGTCACCGGCAGTTGCTGGAGCCGCGCACTCGACGCCTCCCGTTTACTGCCTGAAGTTGACGCCTCTGGTGTCACTTTTTCTGGCGTGATTCTTCGTTTCTTGTTCGCCCGCTGTTTCGATTGGCCCGACGAACATGAAGATTGTTTCAAGATTGGATCTAGACCGGGTCCTGCCCTCTTGAGACTTAATAGTTTGGGTCGTATGTAGCCAACTGTTGAGGATCTAGGAGTATATAACAGATAATTTGGGTTGTATGTAGCCAACTGTTGAGGATCTAGAAGTATATAACATAGTTTGGGTTGTATGTAGCCAACTGTTGAGGATCTAGAGCATATAACAGATGGTTTGGGTGTATGCAGCCAACTGTTGAGGATCTAACAGTATATGTCAGATAGTTTGGGTTGTATGTAGCCAACTTTTGAGGATCTAGAGTATACAGTGGAATCTCGTATCTAACGAATAATAGGTGCCGAAAAAATCGCGTTAGATCCAGATTCGTTAGATATGAATACATAAACTAATGGGAAAAATGGTAATTGGTGCCAAAATTTATAGAGTCCCCATTTTCACGATTTTTACCCTTCCGAGTGCTATTTTGAGACATAAAACATATTCAAATAATGTAATATATTAATTATCAGAACAAATAATAATAAACCAACCTGTGAGTGAATAATGAGGTGTGTAGGTTAGACGATGTCTAGGATATCCGAGGCAGGGAGGCTAGGCTACTGGGATGCGCCGCGGACCTCCTCACCGCGCGCTGCCTGCTCGCTGACTGTGGTATCTTGTCGGGTAGCAGGGGATGCCAGGCATGCCTTATTGTGTCAGTTGTGATTGCTTTCCATGCCTCAACCATGTAATCAATGGCATTCTTGACATTGAATTGTTTCCAGAACTGTTTCACTGATATTATTGCACTGTTAGACTCTGTTTGTTTCTTCATTCGTTTCCGCTTCGGTTCCTCCTGTTGCCCCCAGCAGCATGTCCTCCTCATCAGAATCCTCGAGTATTTCTCTCACTTCATCTTGCGTGTCTGTAGCCTGACGCATCTCATCATACACCCGCTTGTAGTAGATCAACTTTACACTGGCAATTATTTCTTGATCAAGCGGCTGTATTTTAGATGTGGTGTTTGGGGGCAAGAAACACACCTGTACATGTGGGTGACGGCCAACCAGATAACGTGCATGGCCAGGTGCATTATCCATGAACAGTAAAACCTTCCCGTCCAGGTTCAGTTCTCTGCATCTACGGAGGGCATCTGGTACAAACTGCTCATCAAACCACTTAGCAGAGAGCACCATATTCATGTATCCCTTGGTGTTAGAGGCCCAGTAGATGTCATCCAGCTTGTTTATATCAGCCCCCTCATAAGCCCGGGGCCGCTTGAATTTATATTGTGACGCATGTCGAGTATGAGCATGCTGTACAGAACGCCCAGTCAGGCCCCACCCTCGCTAGGATCGTCAGGGCAGGAACTTTGGCTGTAGTCTGTGTAGAGTTTCCTAACTCAGTTTATGTGAACCGTTGTACTATAAGTATTATCATTATGTATTTTGTTTTCTTCTAAGTCAACGAGTTCTATTTTATATCATTAGTTATAAGTATTGTGTGTGGGACTTATATACAATGATGAGAGAGAGAGTTATGTAACGACGGCCAGTGAGCGCGCCACGAGGTGTGTAGGCCTCACTCCCTCCTCCCTCCCCCCTTCCTCCCTCTCAGCGCGTGGGAAGTTCTTTGTCGATCCCAGATTGAGAGAGAATATGACGTCATGATTGCCAGTGGGCGGTCCTTAGTAGTTGGCGTTATGCTCACTAAAGGGCCGAGTATAAAAAGGGAGGTCCCGCCGCATTTTCCTCAGAACTCATCAGGCAAAGCGACCTCTCATATCCCTTGCAACTATCCATATTCTTCCGACTGATGTGAACTTTCTCTACTCTCTGAACAGCCTATCTTCTTCTCTTCTCGTCCCTGTTTAACCTCCATGACCCCTTTGGTGCAGATTTAGTCAGCCAAAGTATTATCGCTTGAGTTCTCACGAGATAAGTGCCTGTTAGATAGCCTATTTTGGAAGGGTCAACTAGAATAGGATTGATTGATGTTTGTTGCACTCGTATATGTATTTCCCTGTGTACTATTATTCATGTTCCTGTTTTCTGCTGGTTTAGGTAATGCTAGACTGGGATAGGGTTCCTCGAGTTGTGATTTCCTATGAGTGCTAGGTTGGTTGAACCAGCACAATTGCAACGGAGACGTGGGAAGCCTAGGGGGTCTTTTTGATTGTGTACCGTGGGAGTTTAGCACTGTGTTGCGAGTGAGGGCTTTTGCCTGTGCCACCCAACACTGTGCTATCTCATTTGCTTGACTTTGAGAGGATCGCCAGGAGAGAACCAGATACTAGTGATCTGGATCTCTCAAGAGAGCATCCCGTCAATTACCGTAATTTGGCCGCACAGTCTTAAGGACCTCGCTAGGCTACGAGCCGCTTGCTCAGCCATTGTCTCTTAACCTTAGATATCCCAGCTAGACTTTGCTCGACCAGCAGATACAGTATAGTATTGAAACTTCTCCTTATGTATATTATTGTTTAAGCACTATTGATTTCATGTGTGGCACGCTTAGCTACTTCAGAGATTAGTGGCCCACGAGCACAATCTTAGTAGGCTATTGCCAGTGCATTGTCGGAGTACTTCTTCTTAATGTTTGCCATATCCTATTGCTTATTCTTATAATTCTTCTTATGTCAATTTAAAGCCTTTAATTACCAGTGAGTTATTCATTAAATTGCTGTTCAAAATCCGATACTTACTTCTTACGAGTATTCGAGAAGCATCTAACTTTATCAGAAGATTCCTTGCTTGATGCTCGAGGACTATTGTTTAACGTAACGTAATAGTGCCGATCCGAAGTAGAGGGTGGAGGACTTCTTAAGTTCTTAGTTCAAGGGTGGATTACTTCGGCTTCGGCCAACACTATTCTTTAGTGTTGTAGTACTTTCTTCTTTGTTTGATTGTTGACCAGACTAGATAACTCCCGTCTTGTTATTAGTCTGTTGTGTGAAACGCTAGTACCGAGTTCTTGTATACCCCGTTATAGCAGATAGAACTCTGGAGGGTAGTGGCGTTTTTTGTTCGGCTGGCAGTACTCTGGGGTTGGGATCGTGTGTTTCCGTTGTGGCAGCGAGCCATACTCGAGTCCTGTGTAAGAGCTCTAGTGTACCCGAGTGCCCGGTCGTAACAAATGGCGACCTTGCTTAGGATTTTGTGAACAGTATAATTTTTTTTTTGCAGAGTTGTACAACATTTGTTTGTTGGTACTTTAGCGTACATATTGAAGAATATTTTTTTTTTGTAAGGCAATTAGGAGAGCATTTAAGAGACTCCAGTTAATTTAGTAATTAGTGCTTGCATAAGGGAGTTTAACACTTTTGTCTCGAGAATTTTTGGTGAACTTCAGTATGTCGGGCCCTAGTACTGACGAGGAGCGAGAGATGCTATGTGAGGAGGTGCCGTTAGTAACTAGTGAGGAGGATGCTAGACTTTTTGTGAGTAAGCAGTACCACGTGACGGAGGAGAGGCTGACTGGGGTGAATGTTTATGGCTTGCACCTGATAGCCAAGGTTTTGGGTCTATCCAATGTAGGAGGGATGTCCAAGGGGGAGCTGATTTCCTGGGTGTTGCGTGGGCGACATGGGGTTTCGGAGGAGAG
>JBAKBP010038390.1:0-16214 GCA_037953745.1 Lithodes maja
GTCGTTCACGGTGTTGGCGGCGGCGGTAGCAGACGCAACATTTTTACTATTCTGTATTTTTGTTTAATAATCAAACTTCAAATCTTGTCTTCCCCATGCTTTATCAAGACTACTTTCAAACTCCCTTATTGATTCGGAATAGAGTACATACTGGGGCAGTGCGTTCCACTCATTTACCACTCTATCACAAAATGAGTTCTTTGCCTTCTCAAGCCTATTTCTTTCTTTGTAAATTTTCTTAGAGTGTCCTCTCGTTCTTGTTCCCTCCCGCATCAAGAAGATACCTTCACACACATCCTCATCGTACTTTCCTGACACTATCTTAAAAGTCTCTATCATATCCCCTCTCTTTCTCCTATATGCCAGTGTCGGAAGCCCCAGTGTCCTCAACCTCTGCTCATAGCCCGCGTTCTTCAACGTTGGTACCAGCTTGTTACGTTGTTTGGTTAGGGTAATGTATTCTTCTATCCAAAGGCAGTCAAAATAGACAGGAACATGATGGTGAGTGTCCGTGTAGTGTAAACAAGACGGGCGGTACACCCGGTAACTACATTCGGCAAGAATGTTAAGTGCGGGCGTACCGCCAGCCTTGTTTACACTACGCGTAGTGGCGTCGGACATTTCCCATCATGTTCCCGTCTATTTTTACTGCCTTTGGATATAAAAAATACATTAGCCTAACCAAACAACCTAACCTAACCTAACCTAGTATTCATGTAGTAATGACAGGGGGCAAATAGCATTAAATATAGCGTCGAAATAGACGGGAATGTAACTGCGAGCGCACATGACGACCGTACGCCCGATCACTACATCCATCCCCTACATTCTTGCCCATCTCTGCCATCAGTTAGCTAGGAGTCCTCCTCCCACCCAACACACTCACTCATATACAGATCTCCCTCACTATCCGGAGTTTGGGTTTTGGCTGATCCGAGAACGCATCCCCATTTACCCCATTAATTTTAGGGTGGCTATATTATTTTTCTATTTAAGATCGGGTTTTCAGGAACGTAACCCAATCGTAAATCGAGGGAGACCTGTGTACCTCTCAACTCCATCCATCCACCTCACTCAGTGTTAGCATTTATAATCACCTTTAATTTCTTGAGGCAGTTGGGTCAAGTGTGTCGCCTCGTAGTCCCTGCCGGTCCTGGTGAGTCTTCGTTGGGGTCAATTGGACGCCAATCTCCAGCGCTCTGCAATTGAAAAAAAGTTTATCATTAGTTTATCATACAGTAGGCCTATTATCATTATTATCTAGTTTTTTTCTGACAATATCAGGTTTCATAAAGGTGATCAAAATGATTGTCCAATAATGGATTATACATAAGTACAGTACTGTACTGTATAGGAATTCCATAGACCTGCAATGTCTCCAATAAATTATGGAATGAGTTGTGTTACCGGGCATACATCGTGTGAACACGTAAGTTGAATGTCAAACAGCGGGGGTGTGGGGGCAGGGGTGTGGGGGTGGCAGCCCCCACCCATAATACTAGGATAGGTTAGGTAAGGTTGTTAGGTTAGGCTAATGTCCTTTCAAAGGGGTATTGTAAACACTAGGATATACCCGGTCAGAGGTAGGTGATAACCCCGATAACACAACTCTTGCCTAAATTATTTCTAATAACACTGCGAGCCACCCTCTTCTAAATAATGATCAAACCTAAAAGGTGATAGTATAGGATCGATGACTTCGTCAAAAAAATATATTGGGTAAGAATGTAATATTCGGGCGTATCGCCAGCTTTGTTATTGTACGCTCGCGAATGTTCCCGTCTATTTTGACTGCCTTGAAATTCTTGAATTTACCTTGAACCTAGCCGTGGGATAAAATAATGGTAAACCTGACTTTTTGGACCGACAGCGATTTCAGTAAGTTTTTTTTTTTTTTTTTTTAATTTGTCCTTCAGTTATAGTGTTGTTTTATACTGAAGAGGAGCTGAAATGAATATTTACCCATTATCCAACAATCTAAAAACACGCCCCCCACTAGTGGGGATGGGCTATGAAGTTCAGGGAAAATGAGGGGTTAAAAGCGTAAAAATACAATAATATAGAGTTTTGTATCAAAACTTGGCTCGCGTTTTCCCAAATTGCAAACCCATAAAACCCAATTTTGTGAATACCCGAGCCAACTTTTGACGAAAGCTGGCTCGGATTTCACGGGGTGGAGTAGGCTAGGTAGCCTAATATTATAATGTAAAACTTGCAAAATAAACAAACCAAAACATATACGAACACAGTAAAAAGACAAAACAACGAATCAAAATCGCTATTGGAAACAACGCTAAAGTAAAATAATTATTTATAAATAAAAGAACACAATCCACCACATAGGGTGTACATCACTACATCTATCTATCTATCTATTGCCCGACGCCGTGATCCCCGAAGGGGTGGCCACGAACGAACCGCCCCCATGCACCTCTGTCCCCAGTCAGTCGACGCCCCTCCTCCCAACCAGCACCGCCTTCGTTCATGTAGTTCCTCACTCCATCCTTCCACCTCATATTCGGTCTACCTCTCCCCCTCTGTCCCTCCACCTCGCTCTCGTACACCCTCTTAGTCATTCTCTCGCTTTCCATACGTTCCATATGGCCGAACCATCTCAAGTTGTTCCTTTTCACACTTTCCAGCACATCTACCTCCACACCACACCTCCTTCTTACTTCCTCATTAGTCTGTCTATCCCTCCATGTAACTCCGCACGCACTCCTTAAGTAATTCATTTCCACTGCTCTCACTCTTGGTCTGAGTCTCTCAACCAACGTCCATGCTTCGCTTCCGTAAGTCAGTGTCGGGATTACCACACTGTCATGCAAGGACTTCTTCACTTCCATACTGACCACCCTATTTCTTGTTACTGCTTTTAGCGTTCCTACAACCCTCTTCCCCTGTTGTACCCTCTCCCGCACCTCTTCATCCATAGTCCCATCTTTACTCAACACACTGCCCAGATACTTAAAAGAGTTGACGATCTCCATAGCCTGACCATTCAGCTTCACCTCACACTCTGTGACTTCACCCCTTTCGAAGACCATAACCTTGCTCTTCCCCGTATTTACCTTCAAATTCCGTTTTTCGCACACTGTTCCAAACTCATTTACCAGACCCTGCAACTCCCATTCATTATCACTCATCAGAACTGTATCATCCGCAAACAGCAGTATAGGTAGCTTCCACTCAATTCCCTCCCTTTTCAGCGATACACCAACATCCACTGCTCTTGATAGTATTTCTTTCATGACTCCATCCATATATACAGTAAACAACCACGGGGACATCACACACCCCTGTTTCAAACCAACATTCAGGTCAAAGAACTCGCTCTGCTCACTCTCCACACGTACTGCCGCCTTTGCACCCTCATACATGCTCTTCACTGCTTTCAGCAACTTGCCCTCTACTCCGTATATTCTAAGTACTTTCCACAAACCTTCTCTATCCACTCTGTCATAGGCCTTCTCCAAGTCCATAAAGGCAACATACACCTTTTGTTTCTTCTCCAGATACTTCTCCACAACACAATTCAGGGTAAAAATCTGATCTACACATCCTCTTCCCTTCCTAAAACCTCCCTGCTCGTCGCCTATCCATTTCTCCGTTCTCACTCTCACTCTCTCAATCACTACCCTACTGTATACCTTCCCTACTACGCTTAGAAGACATATTCCTCGGTGGTTACCACACACTCCTCTTTCCCCTTTGCCCTTATATAGGGGGACTATTATGCCAGTCTTCCAGTCATCGGGTGCACTCCCCTTCTCCCATGCTAGTTTGCACATTTTCCATACCCATTCTATCACTATCTCACCACCATACCTCAACATTTCCCCACACACTCCATCTGTTCCTGGTGCTTTCCCCAACTTCACTCTTTTCATGGCTTCCCACACTTCTGACCTCCTGATCCCCACCTCCTCCTCCACTACTTCTCTTCTTCTCCCTCCCATACCATATCCAGCTATGTTTACTGGCTCTTCGTTCCTTTCATTTAGCAACTCACTGAAGTACTCCCTCCATCTTTCGACTCTCTCTTGCTTCTCGGCTAGCATTCTCCCATTCTTATCTTTCACACCCTTACTGTTTCCCTTGCTACCTTCCCTAACTTTCTTGACTTCTTTCCAGAACAGTTTCTTACTCTCCCTCCATTTTACACTCAGATTCCTTCCAAATTCCTCATCTACTCTTCTCTTACTTTCCTTCACTACTCTCTTCACCACCCTCTTACTCTCCACGTACCTCGCTCGTTTCTGTCTCTCGGAATCTTCATTCCCTCTACTACCCAACCACTCTCTATATGCTTTCTTCTTTTCTTCCACAGCTATTCTTACCTCTTCTGTCCACCATGCTGTACCTTTCACTCCCCTCCCTCTTCTCCTCACTCCACACACCTCCTCACATGCTGCACAGATCTCATCCTTAAACACCTTGCTCATCTCCTCCACTTCCTCCATAACTTCCAGGTCGAACCCACCTAGTCGTCTTTCCACTGCTCTCCTGTACTCCTCCCTGACTTCCTCCTCCTGCAACCTCTCCACCCTCCTCACCATTCCACCCTCCTCTCGCCTCCCTCCCGCTCTCCTCACCCACTTCTTTTGTATCCTAACCTTAGCTACCACTACATAATGATCAGACAGACCCCCTCCAATACCCCTATACACCCTAGCATCCATCACAGATTTCTTCATTCGTTCATCCACACATACATAATCAATCAATGACTTTCGTTCCACCACTGTCTTATCCTTCATCGTCAACATCCGTTTCCACGTGTACCTGTGGATCATTCATCACTACATGAGCAAGTTAATCTGGTTCCCAAGCAAACTAATCGCACACATACTAATGCACTGTAGTCACGTTCAAGGAATTAGTCAATTTGGGAAGTCGGGGACGTTCTGGTAAATTTTACTAAACTCTGCATGAATAAAGAAACTACGTTAAGTGTCAAATGTTATATTAAAATCAAATTTGCAACTTGACAAGATATATAAGGTTATAAAAATAGTCAACTTTGGGAAGACATTAGCCTAACCTAACAACCTTACCTTACCTAACCTAGTATTATGGGTGGCCACACCCCAGCTGGTTGAGTTATAGGTTTTTTTTTTTTTTTTTAAATGTGCTAGGCTATTAGCCTAACCTAATAACCTTACCTAACCTAACCTATTATATGGCTGGGGGCTTCCGCCCCCACACCCCCGCTGGTTAGGTTACTCAGTCAGCCAGGGAATAGCCTAGCCAAGCCTAGGTGAGGAAATTTACAGCCCATTTGCTCTAGCCCTCTGGGCCTCTAGTAATAGAGTTGGGATCTTTACTTCAGGCCTAATTAGGTACGATTTTAGTTACTGGACACCTATTTGACAGGTACAGTACCACCGAGGATTTAATACATATTTGTTTTCAGTTTCCACGCATCCAACATCAAGCTACACCTTTTTCTGGTCCGGTAATAGTATTGAAAACGATATAGGCCTACTGTAATAACTTTTTAAATGTGGTTTTCGACGAGAATAAAACGGCGCGTTTGTGCCGAAAATCGGCGGCGGGAGTCCGTCGTCGCGGTTTGTTTACCCAGGGGGCCAGGACGCTCGAGGTTACTACGGCCAGCTGTTTTACTTGCCCCCTGCTGGCCAAGTCTTTATATTCCGTCTCATATTATTATTATTAAAGTGCCCACATTGCTTTTTTAGTGTTTCGTACACCAGAAAAGGGTGTAGCTTGGTGTTGGATGCATGGAAACCGAAAACAAATATGTATTAAATCGTTGGCGGTACCTGTCAAATTATTCAAATAGGTAACTAAAATCGTACCCCTAATTATAACGGTTTCGTTGAAGGGCAGACTCAATTATAATGAATTATGAATGAATAGACGATAGCCAATTCAAGCAAAATATAGGCCGAGGTTCAGAAAACGGAGTACACACATGACACATGGTCGAGAATGGGATCATTAAACCCGTTATTTTACCTTGAATTTACCTTGAAGCGCTTCTGCCTCAAGAGGGTGTTGCTCCCTTGGAGGCTTGGGGCCTTGGTGTTCTCTGAGGCAAGGCCACGGCGTCGCCGCCACCCTTCACTTCGCTGCTTGTACTCCAGCTGGGACGTTATCGAGTTGGATGTCACTGGGCGGGCTGCAGCATAGCCTGAGATGCCTGGTTGATCCGGAGTGGTTGAGAGGAATTTGTACAGTTCCCTCTTGAACACATCTGTGTTCACCTCCTTGATGTTTCTGTGTTGTTTTGGGAGGTGATTGAACAGCCGGGCTCCCTTTCTCGAGATGCCATTGTGTTGGAGGGTCTTGATTCTTGTTGGGCATTCTGATGGTAGGTGAAATTGGGCACATTTTCTTCCTGTTCTTGTGTGTTGTTATTTACTAAACCAGGGCTATAAACATATCCTAACTCACATAGCCTATATCGATGCTTTAGGGAGTCATATATTACATAATAGCCGCATATTTGGTCATTATAGTCACATAAACGAGATATAGGCCTATTCATTTAAATACCTGGTCATTTCCTAGTTGTCAAGACTTGTGTTTACGCGAGGGCCTAAATAGGATAATAGCGGGCTTGTGATTGGCTGGGAGGCTATGACTCAGTGTTGCCAATTTAGCACCTTCTCGCTAAATTTGGAGGTATTACTTTAATCTAGAGGCCAATATTTACATTTGGCGACATGAATTTGAGCGATATTCCGTATATTATAGCCATTTAGAGCGATATTCTGTATATTATAGCCATTTTAGAGATTTATTGTAGAGATGTTTCCATTACTGTAGCTATTTTCGGCATTTATATACTATCTAGCGAACTTTAGTTGTAACCCTGGTCTATACTATGCTTTTCAGCTTACAATAAGCTGCTTATACAGCTTACTATGTAATGCTGAGATAGAGAACATCAAACACTTTATTTTTTGGTGCCCTATATACAGTATATAGAGGAGAGAGTAAAGGAAACAACGCTGCAACAACCTTACGTTGAGAAGGAAAATCAAGTGATAGGAAATCTAGGCTACTGTTCAAAGAAGAAAACCAGGAACGAGTGAAGATGTTGTATGGGATGTGGAGAGCAAGAACCAAGAAAATGAAGGAGCTGGAATAAGAAGAAATAGATTATAATGCAACATATAGAAAAAAGAAAAAGAAATACAATATAATATTATAACAGAGCACGTCACAAAAGGAAAAATACAAGAACCTCTCAGGGAAGTGCCATTGTTAAGGCATTACTTCCCGAATCACATCTGATCTGATACTGGTTGAAAGCTGCCTTGTGATTGGTTGGAGGCTTAAAAGGCAGTCAGCTGCTTGGTCAGCTGATCTTGAGCGGGTCATTTTATATTATATTTAATGTATATTTGTTAGTTACTGGAAAAGGAAACAACTGAGCATGGGGGGCTACCTACATTTATCTTCGTAATGAAGAGAGAGCTACTAGGTCTCTTTCCTGTACTCCTCTTGAGATGATCGTAGGCAGATTGTTCGTAATGAATTTATCCGAATTAACAGGCCTTAAGCCTGCGTCATACAGAGCCCGAACGTTGGAGGACAAATTCCCGACTAGGATGACTTGCACAAAAAATTCAAATTTCATTCGGGTCGGGTATATTCCGAACAATTCGGCATAAGTTCCTGACTAGTGCTGGGTTGGTCTGAGGTTGGTACAGGTGTGTAGCCGACATTCCGGGGGTTCGGCAAAAAGTTAATGCAGGCCTTAACTTTTCACGAACATTCGGGACCAAAAACCGTTACAAAATGGTCGGATGTTGGTTGGGATTTATTCGTAACTCATTCGGTATTTGTTCGGATTAATTCTTTGTTCGTTCTTCTGATTCGGGACTTGTTCGGTACTTTTTTCCATTGCCGATGTTATTTGGAACGACCCGAACAAATCCCGAACAAATCCCGCACAATTCCCGACAAAACTTCGATAAATTCACGATGAAGGATTATGGTGCAAGAGCTATCTCTCTCTCTCTCTCTCTCTCTCTCTCTCTCTCTCTCTCTCTCTCTCTCATATATTCACTCGCTTTAATCTTCATCTTATCAAACGTCCTAACTTATTCTCCCACACATTCCCTTTACCTGTCAATTAAGCTAGCTAGCTCTCTCTCGCTCTCTCTCATATCCATAGCTTAGGTCTTCCCCTGGGCCAGTAATTACTCATTGCTAATCTTCTAGTTTTGGTTAATTCCTTCTCTCTTCCTCAGATCGTTCTACTCCTTTCCTTCCTAGCTCTGTCTGTATTAATATTTAAGCCACCTACCCCCACACTCACAAATACACTCACTCGCATATAGATTCTCAAACACACTCACATCTACACTCATACTTACACACATATTATATATATATATATATATATATATATATATATATATATAGTTTCATAGTATGTGTTTGTCTGTCTGTGATTTACAATATATTCCTTAGGTCGAAATTTTTATTCAATACGAGTAGTTTCGTTATCTACAGTATAATGCTCCTGCCACTGTAAAAAAAAAAAAAAAAAAATCAGTAAAATAAACAGTAAAAGATAGTAAATTATGTAGTTCTAAAGCCTTATTTAATATTAAGGTTTCTAACTGTATTATTCCTCTAACTTAGGGCAATAAGACAGTAAAATTAGTAATCTTGACGATTATGTACAGTTATGACTTCTATTATGTTGTCAATATTACAACCTGTCTTGTGACCGTAAAATAAATGTGTACTTTTTGCATTGTACAATATATAAATTATGGTATGAAAAGGGTGATTAAAGTGTCCATAATAATCCACCCAGAGATTTATCTGCATATCCTTATATTGAAAGGGTTATTATTACCAATTAAACTTTAAGAGGGTATATAACTTTAACACAACAAAAGAGAGAGAGACTGGGCAGAAGAAAATGAAGAGAGAGAGAGAGAGAGAGAGAGAGAGAGAGAGAGAGAGAGAGAGAGAGAGAGAGAGAGAGAGATCAAAGGCATGAAAGGTGAGAAGGAAAAGAACAAGCAAGGAACAAGAAGAAAACAAAGAGCAGAAGAAAAGTGAGAACATATAGTAGCCTACAGAGGAGAAGGGGAATACGAAGGCAAACAAGAAAAATAAAGGACAGAGGATAAAATTACAATGAAATTAAGTTATTTTAACCTTCTCAATCATTAGACATAGGCCTATTCAAGGGGAGATGGGTCGTTTTTTTGGTCCCCTTATTCTAGCTGCCAACACCCGATTTTATTCACTATAAGTGGGACCTATTGTAAGCAATGCGTTAAAAGAACGGTCTCTACTAACTTCTTATTAGTACGAAAATAATAATAACCAAGGGAAGGGAAAGAGTTAAACTAATAATATATAAAAAATGAGAGAATGTACATAAATAATGTGATCAGGCGGAGAAGGGCTGAAGCAATAAAAGGTAGAAATAAACAAGACCTACAATAAATGTATGGGAGGATATTAACCCTTTCAGTATTGGAGGATGAGTTTTCACTTCCGTCTGGCTAACATTAGACAATATTAATCAGTTTTGGAAGGCCCTCTCCGTATCAAAGAGGTATAATCTAAACCAATTAACACTCGGATTTCCATACATCTTCTCTAAGTTGAATAACAAACGGATAGTAATAACCAGACTAAATAGAAGAAAAGGTGTCCTCGTATCTTGAAAGGGTTAAGAAGCTACAATCAGTGATATTGCCGTGTCGTTGTCGTTGTCGCAACATTGCCATGTTGCCGTGTCGATCGCTGAGTTGAGACTGGTGGGGTGTGAGCCAACCCATCTCTTTATATAGGGCAGGTAAAAAATATCTTGCTGCAGTCGTAAAACAGTCTGATGTTGTTCTCATAATGTTCTTCTCTATTGGTTGTTTGTCGACATCTCATCAGTTAAGTTCGGTTAATTAACGTAAAGCATTCCAATGTCATTCGGAACTGTGTCTGATGATTCGGGTATGGTCGAAAATCATTCTTTGCATAACGAGTGTAAGTTCGATTCATGTTCGGTAGTTGTTCGAGATTTTGTCGTAGGTCATTCTTGACTATCGGATATTATTCTGAACTCGTTCGGGCCATGTTCGTAATCTTCAAATTTCGGGAGAGTCTCGGCTGTATTCGGTAAAAATTTGCAAGTCATCCTATTCGGGAATTTGTCCTCCAACGTTCGGGCTCTGTATGACGCAGGCTTAAGTCACTACAATCACTGGCATAGGGTTATTGGGTGTATAGTAACAAAACAATATTCTGAAGGGAAGTATACTGTAGGCCTACAAGTAATTCTCCGGGAGGGCGGTGCCGCAATAATCCGGAGGTACTCGTAGGTCAAACAATTAGCCAAGAATATCGAGGAAAATTATATTGACTTTAAGAACTCATTACAGAATATCAGTTATTACAGACTCCTCAAACTCATTAGAATAGTGGGGCGTAAATGCTAGTTTTCTGTGGAGTGTGGCATACATAGAAAAACGGATTTTCATGGGGTAACAATTTGAGGCGGTTGTAACGTAAAATGGGGATGATCTGGGGCTATGGATAGATAATTGTAAAAATGGGGGAACGAAGATAGGTGTCTTTCCTTTCTAGAAGTTCCTTAAATTATGTTAACCTTAGGGAGTTGGTACATCAATAAAATAGCAATGTGGATTTCAGTGAGGTATGGGGGCTGTCTAGTGTAATTGCATCATGCAATCTCGGAATTACTCCTAGGAATTTTGTCTAGTGAAATGGAGGTTGAATTAGGAAGGTTGGGAACATATATAGTTGGTGGATTAAACAACGGGAGGCTAGGGACATATAATTGCTAGAATTGGGGGACTATGATTGTTATATACATATACACTCACTCAATGGCGGGAGGGATGAAGGGTGCGGGCGTAGCCCTCTCTCTATGTATCATCCTTCTCAACATCCAGAGGGGCTGTGCTGATATACAGGTGCAGAGGGGACCGGTAGTGTACCAGGTCAACACTAAACAAGTATTGAGGGACCTCGTCACACAGAAATCACACACGAGTGAAATTTCTGTCACCATTCCTGCCTGGTCTATTTCATATATCGGGAAGACGCCGCGACTGGGCAAATACTCTGGCACAACCTCGCTACAACACCTATTGTGCTACACTCTAATTAGCTGCGGAGATGTAGAGACCAACCCCGGCCCTAGTTCAACGTTGAAGAAACCTCACCACCAAACAAGTAAGGCAGACACCGACGTTTCAACAGTCCCTAGCAGTAAAATTCGTTATAACAAACTGGGCCAGCAGGCACCCAAGTCTCCCGTCACGCTCCAACTCACAACCAAGACCGCAGGGCAACCGCCAGCACAGTGCCAACATTCTACCTGCTCAACATTACCCTCAACTGTATCATCACTACCACAGATATCGGTGACCCAAGTAACACAACATGCAACCAGAACACCCAAACAAACAGGAAGCTCTAGCAAACACATCGACAATGAAGTAACAGCAACAACGGCCAAGAACAAGGACATAAAACAACAAATACAGGTAGGGGTGGGAGGGGGGCAAGGGGGAGCCACAACCTGTCCTCATCTCACGCGCTCACACACCATCAGCCGCTCACGGCGCACAGCTGATCACCACACCGCCAGACGTACGATGAACAGTAACAGGAAAATAATTATGTATAGTGTGCGATATTGGATTCAACAAAAGGAGTACAACGTCACAATGTAGTAGTTGTAATGAAACAGTACACGATCGATGTACTTACGTTACTAGCAGAAAAGAAGTGGAATGCGATAAATGTAGGGAAATAGCTATTAAGGGTCCTAAAATCATTTGTGAAATATGTGAATCACTCATAACAAGAAAACAAAGGATCATAAACTGTGTTAAGTGTAAAACTGTAGCTCACATGAAGTGCATCTCTAAGAAGACCAACAGTGAAGAACGGGAATTCCTATGCAACATATGTGCCTTGCATTCATTACCGAATATTAATGTAAATGAACCAATTAGTATTAACAACTCAGAATCCAGCCAGGACACATTCAAAATCAAAGATGAATACAGAGTGTTCACCAACAAAGGGCTCCATCTTATCCACATTAACACCAGATCAATGTACCATAAATTGTCAGAATTAAACTTGTTAGCTAATAAGGCCAAAGCTTCAATAATTGCAATCACAGAAACCTGGCTGGATTCAAGTATAAACGATGGTGAAATAAACATTCAAGGTTTCAATATGGTTAGGAATGATCGCAATAGGCATGGGGGAGGAGTATGTCTGTATGTAAAAAACAACCTCACACACACAACCAGGACCGACCTCCATGTAGAAAATCACGAAGCTCTGTGGATCGATCTACACCTGCCGAGGACAAGACTCATCACAATTGGGGTATGCTATAGGCCACCAGACGACACACAATTCTTGACCAAATTTGAACGAACGTTGTCATCGCTAGACCCTCGGAATGAATCCATCATACTAGGGGATTTTAACCTGTGTTACAAACAACGAAATGATAGGCTTGTACGAGAATATAGGCATATACTGACAATGCACAATCACAAACAACTCATCACAACCCCCACACGTGTCTCTGAGAACACTGCCACAATAATAGACCACATAAACTGTAACAGAGAGGACAAAATATCCCAATCAGGGGTTATACAGACTGGGATAAGTGATCACTTCGTCACATATTGCACACGAAAAACCACAAAAATTACCCTAGAGAATCACAAGATTATCAAAACAAGGTCACTCAGAAACTACAATAAAGAAACATTTCTGGACATTTTATGGAATACAGACTGGTCTCCAGTGTTTGGAAGTACAAACGTTAATGACGCATGGGTTGGCTTCAGAACCATCATCACAAACATTCTAGACGAAATAGCTCCTCTGAAAGACATACGAATTAAAGCAAGGTCAGACCCATGGATCAACAATGACATACTACACCATCTGGAACACAGAGACAATCTGTTAAAAAGGCTAGCGAAACATAGACAGGATCAAGGTCTGAAACATGAGTTCAACAGGGCCAGGAATAAACTAAGTAGGAAAATAAAATCAGCGAAAACTAATTATTTTCACAATAAGGCAGAGGAATATCAGAATAACCCAAAGAAACTATGGAGGCACCTAAAACCAACAGGCTACAGCAACAAGACAAGGGATTCGTCTAACACTAATATTGCTCTCACCATTAATGATCAGATTTGCCACGATAAACGACAAATTTCAACCTACTTCAACTCCTTCTTCACCTCCATAGCAAACACACTTGCACAGAACCTACCTCAACCTCTCAATAAATACACGACAACAACGGCCACCTTTCGAAATTTCTACAGAGATAAAGACATACACCCAAACACATTTGGATTGCAAAATGTTACACCAAAATACACTTTTGACGAGCTGTCTAACCTAAATGTACATAAAAGCACAGGACCAGACAAAATTCCTGCCAAATTTCTACGAGATGGAGCCATTGGTATAGCAGGCCCCCTAACCCACATCATCAACTTGTCAATTAACACCAACACTGTACCTGCTGAACTGAAGGAAGCTATTGTAACCCCTCTATTCAAGAAAGGAAATAAACTAGAAGTTGGTAACTACAGACCAGTTAGCATATTATGTATTGTATCTAAAATCCTTGAAAGAGCGGTATACACCCAAATTGAACACTACCTCAAACAAAATGATCTATTCTATAAGTTTCAATCAGGTTTCAGATGCATGTACTCGACAGACTCCTGTCTCATCCACTTAACGGATCACATTCGTAAAGAAATGTCTAAAGGTAACTACACCGGTATGGTTCTTCTTGATCTACAAAAAGCGTTTGACACAGTAGACCATGATATCCTATGTAATAAACTACAAGCAATGGGCATAGGATCTGTGAACTGGTTTAAATCTTATCTTAGTGGTAGAACTCAAAGAGTCAAAATTGACGCTAATATATCTGATCCTATGCCAATTAACTGTGGGGTCCCGCAGGGAAGCATCCTTGGTCCCTTACTCTTTCTCTGTTATGTGAACGACATGGAACTGAGCGTCTCATGTAAATTATTACTGTATGCAGACGACAGCGTGCTCCTGGTTTCAGGAAAAGACCCAATAAGTATTGCCGCTTCACTTTCCAAAGAACTAGAATCATGTAGTGAATGGCTAGTGGACAATAGACTATCTCTTCACCTGGGCAAGACGGAAGCCATCTTATGTGGAACAAAACGCAAACTGAAAGACATTGTGGGCTTCTCGGTCAACTGTAATGATATTCCTATAACAACAGTGTCACAAGTTAAATATCTCGGACTAAAACTGGACGCGAGTTTGTCAGGTGAAACAATTTTGGAATCTATCCTGAGTAAGTGTAGAGCACGTATAAAATACCTGTATAGACAGGTGGGATGCTTGCCCGCGGCGACCAAAAAGACCCTCTGCCAAGCGCTTGTTCAATGTCATTTTGACTATTCTGTGTCATCCTGGTACTCTGCATCATCTAAATCAGCACAGCACAAACTTCAGGTCACTCAAAATAAAATGGTTAGGTTCATGCTGAACCTAGGACCCAGATCACATGTTGGCCAGGAACAACTTCAGTCACTAGGTATGCTCAATGTCGCTGACAGGGCCAAACAAATCAGGCTCACTAATGCCTTCAAAATTTTCTATGACAGGGCTCCAGAGTACCTAAAGAATGATTTTGTTAAAGCAAATGAGAGGAGTGGACATAATACAAGAAACAGGATGTTTAATTTTAAGGTCCCGAGAATCCAAGGACAGGGTAAGCAAACATTCTTCTTCACCGCCATCAAAGACTGGAACGACCTACCCCAGTCAGTCCGTGAAAAGAGAACACTGTATTCCTTCAGACGTAGCCTGAAGGAACACCTGAACCGGACAGCTGCGAGAAGGGAGCACCAAGCTTATGTCTACTACTAAATGCGACATAAGAGATAGACAAACCAAACTGAAATGATTACTGATTACGGATTACTGATAATTACTATAGGATGTAAGGTATCTTAAAATAACCCCCTAGAAATACTTTCTCTAAAGTATCTATTTCTTTATCCTCCCCATTTTCCCCAGCTAACCTAATCCCACAAGGACCCCAATGGAAATACGCCTAACGGCCTTATTGGGCTATCCTTAGTTGGAATTATGCAAGGCTGGTACATGTCATATTTGTAACAAACTATGTGGTACCAACTCTGTAAATTGCTAACTGAATAAATATTATTATTATTATTATTATTATATAACTAAGTACAGGGCTCACGTAATCAGATAGACATGTAAATGGTATATTAATTCAGGTAACGTCTATCTTGAAGAGTTATAGAATATAGATCGTCCCAGCATAATCATTTATCTTTCCAACTCTCGAATATAGATTCGTAGTCAGGGATTGGCCGCTGATCTGCAATCATAACAAGAATAACACAGAGAATAAAATGGTATATTAATCCAGGAAACGTTTATCCTGGGGAGTTATAATAATAATAATAATAATAATAATAATTCTTTATTCCAGACACATAAGATAGATACAGTATAAATACAGTACGACCTAATGGTCCATATCACATGCACTTCTCGTCAGAGCACAGATAATAATTATACACAAAGATATAATATTAATAAAGACACAATAAAATAAAAAATACAGTAGGCCTATTTACAGAATAGAGCACATATCACATTTTGTCACAATATAACACAGGTAGGCTAACTAAGGCTATTGCTCAATGTTATAGATCGTCTCAACATAATAATTTCGATCTCCAACTCTCGAATATAGATTCGTAGTCGGGGATGTTTTCTCATCTGAAGCAATAATAATAGTAACACACAAAGGATAGGGTACATAATAGGTTGAAAATAAATCCTACACAATTGTGGTTAAGAATTTCAGTTAATCAACTGGCAACAAAGGTGAAACATGAACATAGTAACAATCGCCAGTAATTATAACAATCGATATGAGTCGATGGGCTCAAGTGGCCCTCCCCACTAGAACACAGGGGGGGAGGGGCATGTAGTTTACTGAGGTGTCTTTAGATCGCCGTCGTACCTACACAATGAAAATATTATAGTCTGCATGGCTGTTACCTTAATTAAATACATACTTAGTCGGTACATCAAGAATGTTAAGGAATAAAGTAATGTGGTTTGTATACTAGAAGGCTGTGATTGAAGAGACGTATAAC
>JBAKBP010038391.1:0-16213 GCA_037953745.1 Lithodes maja
CCCTTTCTCCCTCGTGTTAAGCCCCATTTGTTTTGAGATTATACGCCGTTCGGCCCATTAGTTTGGTAATTTTAACACCTTTCGCCCCATTTCGTTGTCAATTTAAAGACCTTTCGTGCCATTTAGGTGTCAACATTTTCCTGGCGAGCGATAGCGAGCCTGAAATGTTAAGAGGAACCGGTCATACCGAAAAATGTACAAATTTATCTTGAAGGTCTAGGGGTTTTTTTCTAAGCTTGATGGAGGTCTAGCGAGGACACTAAGAAACAAAGGAATGAATGAAATGATAGACCAGCAAAAATACCGGCCCATCTCCCCTTAAGCATATCCACCAAGCCATTACACTTCAATCATTCATCCCGACGCCTTCATCATAATATTGGAGTACTATCACATAATTTATGCAACGATTTTATTTATATGTACGGTATATATAATGTACGGTATCTATATATATATATATATATATATATATATATATATATATATATATATATATATCTGTCTATCTATCTATCTATCTATCTATATCTATTTATCTATTTTTTTCTATGTGAGTGAGGGAGACAAAAGGCAGGACTGCCTGTATCGAGTGCCTCCCTCAAAGTTGAAAGAGTGACGGGGCCAAAATCAATGGACGTTCGAGCCAAAATGCCATGGACACACGGAGTTAAAGCAATTTAAGTCATAGGAAGAGGGAAAGACTGATTCTATGAGAAAATTCCAGAGCTCATCAGTTAAATAGAAGAAAGACTGAGAATAATGTTTCACTCTTGGGTTGGAGAGTTGCACAGAGTAGGGGTGGGATTGTGATGCAAGACGGGTACTACGTACTCTACATAGAGGAGGTGGTATACACTGGGAAAGCTCCGAGGAACACTGATTATTATAGTAGTGATAGAATAGCGAAAGAGATGCAACATTGCAGCAAAGAGAGAGATTGCATAGAGTTGGTGAGTGGACGGGAGTTATGCTCGGTTCACACATGCACGAAATAATGTCCCGTCCGGCCACGACCAAAAAAATAGGCAGGACGGCATCAATCTGGAGGCCCCATGGTACACATGCACGAATTAAGGTCCCGTCCGTCTCCGACCCCTTTTGCTCGGTTCACACATGCATGAATTAATGTCCCGTCCATCCCCAACCCCTTAATTCGCCTGCAAACATGCAAGGACGCCGGCGAAATCGCCTATGGTCAGTACACGGACTTGCGGTGTCGCCAGCTTACGTGACGCGACGGTGCCACATCGCGGACTCTCCTTCCAACATTTTGTTGCCGCCGTTCTTATCCCGTTAGTCGGCATCTAGACACCTCCAGGCTGCGTCTAGACGCCGACTGCTCCCGTGTGTGCCACGTGGGTGTCCCGGCCTGACACGTTTTCTGACAGTTGCCCCGACCCACGCGGACCATTTTGTGCATGCACAAAAAGGTCGACGCCTAGGCCCCCACGTCCCGTGTGCTGGCGACACCGCACATCCCTGTACCGACCACAGGCGATTTTACCGGCGTCCTTGCCCGTTTGCAGGGGAATTAAGAGATCGGCGACGGACGGGACGTTAATTCGTGTATGTGTGAACCGAGCTTTAATGATATGAAAGGCTTTCTTTTCTACTTTGTCTAGGAGTGCGGTGTGAGAGGATCCTCCCCACACAAGTGAACAATACTCAATACATGGATGCACTGTGCCCCTGTACAGAGGAAGAAATTGTCCAGGGGTAAAGAACCCCTTGAGGTGGTTGAGCACACCCAGCTTCTGGGAGGCTGCCTTAGCAAGACTGGTAATATGGTCCTTCCAAGTGAGAGCAGAAGAAAAAGAGATATCAAGAATATTGCGAGAAGATGAAGGATTGATTTTTGTATTGTTGAAATTTAAGGAATAGTCCTCTGGGAGTTCTGAACGGGTAGTAAGATGAATACATTGAGTTTTGGAAGCATTAAAGGCAACAAGGTTTTCTCTGCCCCAATTGGAAATGGTAGTTATATCAAAAGATAAGTGTTGCATGGCTTCATTACGTTTGTTTTTGAGGGATTGCTGGTTGGGGCGTTCTATCTATCTATCCATCTATCGATCTCTATCTATCCCTAAGGAAGGCCATGGCCACGATCTGGCTTTCCTACAGGGCTCTCAAGGAGTGTAGAGTATGTTGTTGGCGTAAGTGATTGTGTAGAATGCAGTCTTCTATAATGTGTTTAATAGTATGGTGTGCTGTGTTGCATCCTGGGCATGTGTCGACGACGGACACATCCCGCTTCTTTTAATAGCTCGGAAGAGCCAGATAGTACCCACATCTCAGCCTGGCCAGGGGTTAATAATATTAGTATCATTAATCCTAAACTATCCTTATCCATTTCCCTAAACACGCTATATATACAGTATTGTCATATTATTACATTTGTATTCTAGCTATATATACGTGTTTTTTTTTTTTTTTGGGCTACTTCATTTTACAACGAAAAACATTTCAATCACCAGAAACAAGCTGTATTAAATGGGAAGCTTTTTAACAATGTTTGCATTTTATTTTTCGAGAATTCGATGTTATACCTTGGTCATGGTTCACCAGCGTTCCCCTTAAAAAACATGATATACCATTAATCCGATATTAAAGCAAAGAACATTGTACACAATATAAAAACGTTCTGATATCACTGGTAGCGACATTATCAATATATTATGTATATATTTATAAACACCTCTCCAATTTTGTAGCTACTGTAGACTTGCTCTTGCGTCACTAATATAGATATCATAATTACTAGAGCTGTATATTCCCAACAACTACCAGTCAACTGAAATATACTACCGTATATATTTTCGACAAACTCCAGTACCATTTTCTGCCAGCAACGTAACCGACATATTCTAGTGTGAGTTTATGATCACTTACACTACAAGCTGCAACATCACCACCATCACAGTCTCTCCTTACTACTATAACCATCACCACAAACATTACCATCACTACCACCACCACTACAACCACCACCACCACCACCACCACTATTACTACCACCACCATTGCAGCCTCTCTTCACCACTGTCACCCCCCCCCCCCTTAATGTTTTAGGTAGACTTAAGTAATTGAGAACCCAGGGTTGATATCAAAGGGGTGGCCATTAGGTTGCGTCAATAACATCGCCACTCTCGCGTAAAACTCTATAATTAAACACGATGAGAGGAGGAACACTTTATTGACAACGTTTCGCATATTATAGCTTCATCGGGCCAGTGATAAAGCTATATGCGAAACCTTGTCAATAAGGTGTTCCTCCTCATATGGTGTTTATATTCATTCTGATAAATGTTAAGTTAATTTGTATCAATCTATAACTTAACTTGATTATTCTCTGCCCATTAAGGGAAGGGTATATTTTTTGGTCAATTATGTCATATATTTATTTATTTGTTTTTAGTGTCCTCCCTAGACCTCCATCAAACTTTTAAAATCATCCATTAGATCCCCTTTCTAGATACATTTGTATATTTTTCGGTAGAAAAATGTCCCGGCCGAAGACCGGTTCTTCCCAAATTACAGCTCACTATCGTTCGGCAAGAAAAAAATTGACACCTAAAAAATAACACAAAAGGTCTTAAAATCAACAACAAAATGGGGCAAACATCTTACAATCTGAAAACTGATTGGGCTAAACATGAGGGAGAAGGGGATCTAGAAAAACGACTCGTCTCTCCATAATGCATCAACCAGCCGGTGTGAACATAGCAATCAAAGTCAAATGTTTATCAGCGGAGATGAAAAGGTCCTAAGGAAAAGGCAGGCAGAGAGAGAGAGAGAGAGAGAGAGAGAGAGAGAGAGAGAGAGAGAGAGAGAGAGAGAGAGAGAGAGTACAAAGGAAGTACAAAGGAAATCAAGCAACAACAGGTCTAGTGACCCTTCTAGGCTGCTTGTCCTCCAAAACACTGAGGATCAAGTGTCCAAACAGTGTTTTAGAGTGGGTAAGGGAACATTGGAAAGGGAACTACTGCCCTAGAACTAATGTCCGTGGCAGGATTAGGAAGTTAGTAGGGGACAGATGGGTTAGTAACTGAGGGGGTATACAATAAAGTTATTCATTTACAAACGCAGTCAGTCGCGGGTTTGATGCGAGATATTTGTCTAAGCGGAGTTTAAATGAATCAACGGTGCTGCAATCTATAACGTCTCGGGGAAGCCCATTCCACAAGTTGACAACTCGATTGAAGAAGAAATTCTTAGATTCGTGTGAGTTAAAAGATTTACCAATAATTTTGCAACCGTTTCCCCGCGTGTAATTAGATTGGTCGATAGTGAAGTACTTACTACAGTTCATATTGTCGATGCCTTTGATGATTTTGAACACTTGAATTAAGTCGCCTCTTAATCTGCGCTGGGTTAAAGGAAATAGATTTAATTCTCTAAGACGCTCTTCGTATGGTTTGTTCTTTAGGCTAGGTATCATTTTGGTAACTCTACGTTGAACTCGTTCTAGCTTGTTTATATCTTTTTGGTAATAAGGGCACCAGGATTGAACGCAGTATTCCAGAAGAGGGCGGACTAAGGAATTGTAAAGGGTTAGGATAACATCTTTGGATTTATGCTCAAATGACCTGCCTATAAAGCCAATTACTTTGTTTGCCTTCTTAACAACTTCTGAACATTGTTGACTCGGTTTTAGGTTACTCGATATTGTTACTCCCAGATCGGTTTCTTTGTTTACATTCTTAAGCTGAGTGCCATTCATCGAATAGTTTGCTTTCTCATTTAGGTATCCGATATGTAGTACTTTACATTTATCCGCATTGAAACTCATTTGCCAAATTTGGGCCCAACATGACAATTTATCTAGATTGTGTTGCATATCGTCAACTTGTTCTTTTGAGAGTACACTATTTGCAATTTTTGTATCGTCAGCAAATTTCGAGACTGTACAGGTGAGACCCTCATCTATGTCGTTGATGTAAATTAGAAAGAGAATTGGTCCTAGTACCGACCCCTGGGGTACCCCACTACTTACATTGGTCCATTTAGATGCCTTACCGTTTATGACTACTCTTTGCTTTCTGTCGCTGAGCCAATTTTCTATCCATTTCAACACACCGTCTTGTATTCCATGCGCTTTTAGTTTTAGCAGTAATCGTTTGTGGGGAACTTTGTCAAAGGCCTTTTGAAAATCAAGGTATATAATATCTACAGCTTTACTCTCATCGTAGAGGTTGAAGATATCGTGGAAGAAGTCTAAGAGAGAGAGAGAGAGAGAGAGAGAGAGAGAGAGAGAGAGAGAGAGAGAGAGAGAGAGAGACCCCGAGACCGGACTAGTGTAGACAGTGGCGGTATATTTTTTGCTTATATAAAGCCAGATCATGGTGACGTTTCTTATAGACATTAAATAATAGTAAAATATATATAAATTAATACATATAATATATTCTCCGTTTATAAAATACAAATTCTTTAACCCGGAAGTCAAGTTGTTTGCAGTTTTGTATTTGCTTTCTGAATGATTGTTTATCTGGATATTGATCGGCAAATGTTTACGTTAACCAAACATAATTATTACGCTTTGAATAATGATGGCACACAAATGTAAACACACAAGCGCGCACATGTACACTCTCACACACTCACATGGACTCAGAAATACGCGTATAAATAAACAATATACAGGAATAACACACATAAACACACACCTACCCACCATACACACCTACACACACACACACACACCTACCCACCATACACACCTACCCACTACACACACACACACTCACACACACACAACACACAACACACACAAGGCCACTATAATACCTGTCGTACCAAGTCAATACAGGAGCCACCAGGCCTCAGTAGACAAAACACGGCCTTTTGTTGTGTTGTATACAGGTGTAGTGGATGTGCTGCCGTGTCCACATATAGCACATCTCTCTCTCTCCCTCACACACTCTCTCTCTCTCTAACACACACACAAACACACACACACACATATATACATAACCTACTGTTTTTTGTTTTTTTTTTTGTACAGGTAGTAGTGGGTGTGCTGCCGCCGTGTCCACATATCGTGGGCTACTCTTTGTTTTGCCGACACCCTCACCTGTGTCACTAGGTCACTTCTACACGGAGTTTTTTTTTTGGAGGGGAAGGGGGGGGGGGGTATTCTCCGTGGGACTCAAGTTAAAAAGAACACGACCCAGCTATGTCAAAAATGGTGTGCTGGTCAATTGTTTATATACTGTATATATATACTGTATATATACTGTATATATACTGTATATATATATATATATATATATATATATATATATATATATATATATATAGAGAGAGAGAGTTCAACGATATTTAACAGTATTACCAGCTAAAAATACACTTGCCGTACATTTATTAGCACGAAGTAAAAATCAACATGCATTCTATCCATCAGAAACCTATACCATTATTGCATTCCCGTTTAATATCGATGTTTACGGCTCCAACTTCCTTATAGCCCTAAACTCGCAAGGGGAAAATTAAATATTATTATGTTCTCTCCACCAACCAACTTTACTCCTACACTCGATTAATGAAATTAACAAATATCGTTTTTGTACATTTAAAAACAAAGTAAAATTCATAATGCTTTCTATCCATCAGAAACCTATACTCAGTAACTGTATTATTGCATTTCCGTCTATTATCGATGTCTACGGCTCTAACTTCCTTGCAGACCTAAACTGGCAAGTGATCAATTAACTAGATGCAGGAAAAGGGAAGAGAAACTGGAGAAAAGGAAGTGAACAAATTTAATGCTGAGATGAGTCCTAGATTAGAAGGGTAGAGAAAAATGTCTACGGATTTAGAGAGAGAGAGAGAGAGAGAGAGAGACTGTGGGGATGCACCATTAAACAGAAAAATTGAAGATTCAGCCTCAGTAAATTCCTGCTAAGTGGAGAAGAATTACGTGTTTAAAGCAATTGCCTCCTCCTGACCGCGCTCTCTCTCTCTCTCTCTCTCTCTCTCTCTCTCTCTCTCTCTCTCTCTCTCTCTCTCTCTCTCTCTCTCTCTCGGGGTCGTGTTTTATTCACCCAAAGAGTTCCCCAGCCATCTTTAGCAATCTCTTCTAGAAAATGAAAATCTCTTCTTCTCGCAACTCCTGGTATCCCCTCACAGTCTTGGGAGGTCGTCTTTCCAAATGACCTACTTATTCTCACACAACTGCTCTATTTATTTTCTCTACTGTCCTTCTCTTATTTTCGCCTTTCCTATGCTCATGTCTTTAGTACTCTCTATAAATATATTCCTCTCTCTCTTTCTCTCTCCCTCTCTCTCTGTCAGTCTATCTCTATATCTATCTATCTATCTATCAATTATGTATTTGTTTATTTATCTCTATATTAACTTCACATATTATTCCATACACGTGTAAGTACCCCTCGCTTGTAGATAATGGTTACTAACATAATTATCTTGCCCTAGTTGTCATGGAGACCTTGTTGTTTACAGTAATTAACTAATCCCTGTACTGGTGCCGTCCTTTTAAGGAGGGATGGGCGTATATATTTCCTCATTTATGTAGGTTTTTATAACTTTATTATCTTCCCTAGACCTGCATCAAACTTCAAAACACACACCCCAAGACCCTCCTTCAAGATTAATTTGTACAATTGTCGATAAAAACATACCTCGGCCGAAGGCCGGTTTCTCTTATATTACAGGCTCGCTATCGCTCGCTATGAAATAAATTTACCCCTAAATGACACGAAAAGTCTTAGTATTGACAACAAAATGGCGCGAAAAGTTTTAAAATCGCCAAACTAATGGGCCACCCGTCATAAAATCTGAAAACTAATGGGGCTAAACATGAGGAAGAAGGGGGACCAGAAAAAATACCATACTCTCCTTAACTTTATTCTGGCTACTATTGGACGATTTTATTCTGTTTAAAAAGGGCCTCCAGCAACTAACAGACGTTGAACTATCTCACTTAACCCTTATTATTACCAATGATCTTTCTTAAATTACACACAGTCGTCTAAAGTAGCTGGAATAATATTAAAAAGACGTCGCCGGTACAGAAGGGGTTAAAACATTCATAAATCGCTCACTACAGACGTCGCCGGTACAGAAGGGGTTAAAACATTCATAAGTAGCTCACTACAGACGTCGCCGGTACAGAAGGGGTTAAAACATTCATAAGTGGCTCACTACAGACGTCGCAGGTACAGAAGTGGTTAAAACATTCATAAGTGGCTCACTACAGACGTCGCCGGTACAGAAGGGGTTAAAACATTCATAAATCGCTCACTACAGACGTCGCCGGTACAGAAGGGGTTAAAACATTCATAAGTGGCTCACTACAGACGTCGCCGGTACAGAAGGGGTTAAAACATTCATAAGTGGCTCACTACAGACGTCGCCGGTACAGAAGGGGTTAAAACATTCATAAGTGGATCACTACAGACGTCGCCGGTACAGAAGGGGTTAAAACATTCATAAGTCGCTCACTACAGACGTCGCCGGTACAGAAGGGATTAAAACATTCATAAGTTGCTCACTACAGACGTCGCCGGTACAGAAGGGGTTAAAACATTCATAAATCGCTCACTACAGACGTCGCCGGTACAGAAGGGGTTAACACATTCATAAGTCGCTCACTACAGACGTCGCCGGTACAGAAGGGGTTAAAACATTCATAAGTCACTCACTACAGACGTCGTCAGTACAGAAGGGGTTAAAACATTCATAAGTCGCTCACTACAGACGTCGCCGGTACAGAAGGGGTTAAAACATTCATAAGTCACTCACTACAGACGTCGCCGGTACAGAAGGGGTTAAAACATTCATAAGTCACTCACTACAGACGTCGCCGGTACAGGAGGGGTTAAAACATTCATAAGTCGCTCACTACAGACGTCGCCGGTACAGAAGGGGTTAAAACATTCATAAGTCGCTCACTACAGACGTCGCCGGTACAGAAGGGGTTAAAACATTCATAAGTCGCTCACTACAGACGTCGCCGGTACAGAAGGGGTTAAAACATTCATAAGTCGCTCACTACAGACGTCGCCGGTACAGAAGGGGTTAAAACATTCATAAGTCGCTCACTACAGACGTCGCCGGTACAGAAGGGGTTAAAACATTCATAAGTCGCTCACTACAGACGTCGCCGGTACAGAAGGGGTTAAAACATTCATAAGTTGCTCACTACAGACGTCGCCGGTACAGAAGGGGTTAAAACATTCATAAGTCGCTCACTACAGACGTCGTCGGTACAGAAGGGGTTAAAACATTCATAAGTCGCTCACTACAGACGTCGCCGGTACAGAAGGGGTTAAAACATTCATAAGTCGCTCACTACAGACGTCGTCGGTACAGAAGGGGTTAAAACATTCATAAGTCGCTCACTACAGACGTCGCCGGTACAGAAAGGGTTAAAACATTCATAAGTCACTCACTACAGACGTCGCCGGTACAGAAGGGGTTAAAACATTCATAAGTCTCTCACTACAGACGTCGCCGGTACAGAAGGGGTTAAAACATTCATAAGTCTCTCACTACAGACGTCGCCGGTACAGAAGGGGTTAAAACATTCATAAGTCGCTCACTACAGACGTCGCCGGTACAGAAGGGGTTAAAACATTCATAAGTCGCTCACTACAGACGTCGCCGGTACAGAAGGGGTTAAAACATTCATAAGTCTCTCACTACAGACGTCGCCGGTACAGAAGGGGTTAAAACATTCATAAGTCGCTCACTACAGACGTCGCCGGTACAGAAGGGGTTAAAACATTCATAAGTCGCTCACTACAGACGTCGCCGGTACAGAAGGGGTTAAAACATTCATAAGTCGCTCACTACAGACGTCGCCGGTACAGAAGGGGTTAAAACATTCATAAGTCACTCACTACAGACGTCGCCGGTACAGAAGGGGTTAAAACATTCATAAGTCGCTCACTACAGACGTCGCCGGTACAGAAGGGGTTAAAACATTCATAAGTCGCTCACTACAGACGTCGCCGGTACAGAAGGGGTTAAAACATTCATAAGTCGCTCACTACAGACGTCGCCGGTACAGAAGGGGTTAAAACATTCATAAGTCACTCACTACAGACGTCGCCGGTACAGAAGGGGTTAAAACATTCATAAGTCGCTCACTACAGACGTCGCCGGTACAGAAGGGGTTAAAACATTCATAAGTCGCTCACTACAGACGTCGCCGGTACAGAAGGGGTTAAAACATTCATAAGTCGCTCACATCCCCCTTGAGGATTATGAGGCATATTAACAGTTTATTCTGGCTGTTATTAGTCGATTTTATTCGGCTTAGGAAGGACTTGTGGGAGGTAGAGAGTTAATTGATCTCTGAAAACTTTGAATTCTGGGAGCTAGGAAGTTAAATGATCTTTGAAAACTTTGATTCCTAGAGGTCCTTCCTAGTCTAATTATAACTAGAATATACTATAAAATGTGTCGTGAGAGAGCAGATTACCCCGTTACCGCTGGCATAGTAGATATGCTGGTGAGAGTACCGGCAAAATATAAGGAGTTCATTTAAAGGTAGCGTCACAGGGAATTTTTTTTGTTCTTGTGTGTATTTACCTATTTGTCCTATTTGTATTTACCTATTTGTAGTATACAGGAGTTGAGCTTTTTAGGCTCGTATTGTCCCGCTTCCTGAGTTACAATTATCTAACTTTGCCTTAAAAATATGAATGTTTTTGGCACACACCACTTCCTCTTCCAACTGAATCCATTTACTTATACTTCTGTAAGGGAAACTATACTTTCTCACATCTCCTTTACATCTTCCTTTCATTAGCTTATATCTATGTCCCCTAGTTCTACCATTATCTTTCACAATATAACCCTTCTTGTCCACCTTTTCGAGTCCTCTCACACATTTGTACATCATAATCATATCGCCTCTCTCCCTCCTATCCATTAGAGATGGTAAATCTAATTTCTTTAATCTCTCCTCATATGGTAATTCTCTCAGTTCTGGGTATCATCCTAGTTGCAGCTCTCTGAACCTTCTCCAGCTTCTTTATATGCTTTTTTAGATGTGGTGCCCACACCACTGCCGCATACTCCAGTCTTGGTCTCACCAATGTTTTTATTATTTTCTCCAGCATCTCCTCGTTTATATAGTTAAAGGCTATTTTTATTCTGTTTAGCAGTCCATATGTTTCTCCCACTATCTTATTAATATGATTCTCAGGTGAAAGATCACTCCTAACAGTTATCCCTAAGTCCTTTTCTTTCTCTGATGGTTTAATAGTGTTTTCTCCTAACTTATATTCCATATGAGGCCTTCTTTTACTTACTCCCATTTCCACTACATGACATTTATTTGTGTTGAATTCCATTTTCCACTTCTTGCTCCATTGATCTATCCTATCCAAATCCCTCTGTAATTCCCTACCACTGTTTTCATCTTCTATACGCTTCATGATCTTGGCATCATCTGCAAACATATTCATATATGCATTTATATCCTTTGGCATGTCGTTAATGTATATTAGAAACATTATGGGAGCTAGCACCGCTCCCTGCGGAACTCCACTTGTGACATCTTTCCACGTAGAAAATTTATCTCTGATAGTAGTCCTCATCTGTCTCCCTGAAAGATAGTCCTCCATCCAATTTAACAAACTACCCTGAATCCCTCCATACTCTTTTAATTTCCACTTCAGCCTGCTATGCGATACTATGTCAAAAGCTTTCTTCATGTCAATATATACGCAGTCCACCCATCCATCTCTCTCTTGTAATATGTCAACCACTCTGTCATAAAAACTGAGTAGATTTGTAACACATGAGGTACCCTCCCTGAATCCAAATTGCCTGTTAGATAGTAGATTATTCTTTTCCAAGTAAATCATCCATCTTTTCTTAATTATTTTCTCACAGATTTTGCACACTATACTAGTAAGTGACACAGGTCGATAATTTAATGTGTGTGTGTGTGTGTGTGTGTGTGTGTGTGTGTGTGTGTGTGTGTGTGTGTGTGTGTGTGTGTGTGTGTGTGTGTGTGTGTGTGTGTGTGTGTGTGTGTGTGTGTGTGTGTGTGTGTGTGTGTGTGTGTGTGTGTGTGTGTGTGTGTGTGTGTGTGTGTGTGTGTGTGTGTGTGTGTGTGTGTGTGTGTGTGTGTGTGTGTGTGTGTGTGTGTGTGTGTGTGTGTGTGTGTGTGTGTGTGTTGTTAATCCTAACTATCAAACATCATTAAAATCAAGATGAGAACCTTCGCTTCGACGAACGATTTAAGTAGAAATGTGTGTGTGGAGAGAGAGAGAGAGTGTGGGAGGGGGGGGGGGACCAAATCCTCATTACTGAATCATATCTTAAAATTAATTTCGTTCAGTATGTTAAATTCAACAGCCTTCCCACTTGATTAAGATTACACATTGGGGACCATAAATAATTGGATAAATTGCTTGTTGAGTTTAATAGAGTCCCATACTTATGATGATAGACACTCTGTGTACATACAGTATATATGGGTGTTTTGTTACATAAACAAACATACTAAATATATACTGTAATAATACTAATGAGCGGTGAGAGATATTGAAGTGTTCGGTACAACCACTTAAACACACACACACACACACACACACACACACACACACACACACACATACACACACACACACACACACACACACACACACACACACACACACACACACACACACACACACACACACACACACACACACATCATCATCATCCTGGGTGGCACATATCCAGGGTTCGAGGAAGCTCTCACCACCCTTAGCATACCTGCACTCTCAACCCACCACTACAACACACTCAAACAGTTTGCATCTAAGCTGCTTGTTCACCCACGACACAGAAACTTACTTCCACCAGACGCCCCTAGACCTACACGTGCAGCTCGTCATTTCAACACACTCCAACCAATAAGAGCAAGAACTGACAGATATAAAAATAGTCCTATCCCAACCATTGTTAATATTATTAATAATGTGTAATAACGGCCTGTCACACCATATATACGCGCCCACCTTTAATAATATATGCATAAGTGTGTGTGCGTGTGTGTATTAGAATATAATTTATGTATGTATTTGCTTGAGTTTGTTTATGTATATGTGCATATATGTATCTACAGTATGTATGTGCAGTATATGTGTATGTATGTGTGCGTATATGTGTATGTATGTATGCGTTATTTATGTATATATATGTGTGTCTATAGTGTATACTGTTTGTGGTTCGAGCCCGGCTGAGAGTATCAGGTAGGATAAGAGAAGAGCATATAAGCATGTAATGTGCATATATTTATGTATATGTATGTCTGTGTGTATGTGCTGTCAATGGTTCGAGCCCGGTTGATAATATAAGGTATATAATATATATATGTACTGTACGTGTATTTATATGGTCATATGCACATATGTATGTAAGTACACTTACATAATTATGAGCGAGAACATATTGCTCACTAGCGCAACTTCTGATTATAAATCTATGCATAAGCATTATCTATTATTAAGTGTTCGCGTATCTTCATCCATGTATTTCCACCCTTAACAATAGAACGCCCAGCTCTTCCATATTTCGCCTTCTGTCACACACACACACACACACACCCACACACACACACACACACACACACACACACACACACACACACACACACCTACACTACCGAGGATTAACCTCCCATTGTAGTACCTGCACCCTTCCATCTGCACCTGCACCTCTTCCATATTTCGCCTTCTGTCACACACACACACACACACACACACCTACACTACCGAGGATTAACCTCCCATTGTAGTACCTGCACCCTTCCATCTGCACCTGCACCTGCACCTCTTCCATATTTCGCCTTCTGTCACACACACACACACACACACACACACACACACACACACACACACACACACCTACACTACCGAGGATTAACCTCCCATTGTAGTACCTGCACCCTCTTCTTTACCCTAACAATACCAAAACAGTTTCTGTATGTATGTATGTTTGTGTGCATACGTGAGCGTTTGTGTTGTTCTGTATATGAGTAAGTAAATAAAAGTGTATATGTACTGTATATCACTTACTCTCATGGTTATTTTATGATAATTTGTATTCTGCACATGCATCATTATTGTATTTATTTATTTTGTTTGTAAACTAAGCTTACCATCCCCATATCTGTACATCTCATGTTCATCCACTAAATTGTAAAATGTGTATTTTCAGCTCATGAGGCTGCCATTCTTTAATAAACCGTTTATTATTATTATTATTATTATTATTACACACACATACTCTCTCTCTCTCTCTTATGGCTTATGGTAGTCCATCGTAGTCCGATGATGACGTTCCCTTCCTGCATTCATCTGTTGTGAGTTCTACGATGACTGTAGAGTCCTATCCGTGATGCACATATCCTGCCACAGTCTGGGCACTGGTAGTCCGGGTTAGGAGGTGCTGGTTGTTCCCGGCGTGCATGTCTCCGGGCCCTCTTCTCCTGCTGGTGGTGTTTCCTCTGAACGTTCCAGTTCCTTCGCTCCTTGCTGGCAGTGTGAGCGCCATAGTGGTCTATCTGATGCTAAGTTTTCAAGTGCAGTTGGGTGTATATTGCACCTTTTTAGTATTTTTTTTATACTGTCTTTGTATCTTAATTTTGGTCTTCCAGCTGCTCTGCGGCCTTCATGCAGCTGTCCATTTAATATTTTATGAGGTAGTCTCTCCTCTGGCATACGGATGACATGCCCAACCCATCTGAGTTGTTGTTTGATGATAAGGGTCTCAATACTGGTGTTCTTGGCTCTTTCAAGTATTGTTATATGAGGAACACGGTCATGCCAGGTTATACCCATAATCTTTCGGAGGCATTTTTTTTTTTTTTTTTTTTTTTTAAGAGACAATGAACGGAGGAAGGAAAAACACAGATAAAACAAAAAGGTCCATGTGCCTAAAGGTATCCTCCATTCATAAAATGTTTGTAACAACTGGATTTAAACATTTGTAGATTGTAAGTTTGTGGAAAGCAATTCGAGGGAAGTGAATTCCAAAGAGTAGTAGCTCTGGGGATAAATGAATTCTGATAAGCAGAAGTTCTGCATTGTGGAGGAGAAAGTGTAAATTCATGGGCGCTCTCAGCTGCCCTAGTTCTATGGGGAAATATGTGGAGAGGCGGCACAATTGAAGCAAGTTCCTCGGAACAATTGCTGTGAAAATATCTGTAGAATAATGCAAGGGATGCAACGTTTCTTCGTATGGATAATGTAGGAAGGTCCTGTGTGATTGCAGGGTTATTGATTAATCTAATAGCTTTATTTTGAATTTTGTCCAACTGCCTCAATGCAACCACTCCACTTCCACCCCACAGAGGTGAACAGTAATCCATCTGAGAACGCACATGATTTTTATATATCACGGCCAACTGCTCGTCAGTGAAGAATTCTCGAACTCTGTACAGGAGTCCCAGTTTTTTAGAGGCATTCTTAGCAATGCTTCTAACATAATGTGTCCAGCTCAAGTTAGTAGTTAATGTTACACCGAGAATGTCAATACTAGGGGAAGTGGGAATATTTACATCATTAAAAAATATATGGGAGTCGGTGAGATTCTGTCGGTTAGAAAATTGAATGTACTTGGTTTTCTGTGCATTAAAGGAAACTAGATTCTGTTGTCCCTATCCATTAATTCTAGAAAGGTCCTGGTTCAGAGAAATTGCAGTGTTTATTTTTGAATTTATAAGATCGGGTTGGGTGAAAGAATTGGTAAATGTGAAGGAACTGTGGAGTGTTGAGTCATCTGCATAGGAATGTATTGGATTATGAGTGGTAGATATGAGATCATTGATATGAATGAGGAACAGAATTGGGGCCAAAACTGATCCCTGGGGAACACCAGCATTTATTGAGTGAAATTGAGAATAAAGGCCATCTACCATTACACATATTTTTCTGTTATGAAGATAAGAAGAAATTAGTGGAACTAATGATGCAAGGCCGTAGTGTGACATCTTCGACAATAAGGATTGATGCCAGACTCTATCAAATGCCTTTGATATATCCAGTGCTATTGTATGTGTTTCACCATGTTGGTCTGTAGCTTGGTTGATTTGATGCGTAAGAAGGCAAAGTATGTCTGCAGTTGATCGACATCGTCTAAAACCATATTGCCTATCACTGATTAATTTATTATTCTCAAGATGCTTAATTATGTGATTATTTAATATAATTTCAAAGACTTTACCAAGAGTGGAAGTTAT
>JBAKBP010038392.1:0-12500 GCA_037953745.1 Lithodes maja
CTGAGTGCCAGGTCGTAACATTGTAACAAAGTAGTAAGTAGTAACATTGTAACATTGTAACAAAGTAGTAAGTAGTAAAAAAAAAAAAAAATATCAAAATTTATCTAAACAGTATAAAACCTTCCCCACCTCTTGGATTCGATCCCACTACCCTACCACACTTTGAGTTTTCCAGTCTGCGACCTTACCAACCATGCCACAGGAGCTCATACCAAATGTCACTCAAAACTTTGTGTCTACAATTGAAATGACAATATACAAAAAAAAAATGAATTATCCCACCAATTTACGTTTGTAAATTGATGGGATTATCAATTATATCATGCAAAGGTTTATAAAAGTTTGTCTCTCTCAAGAATTAGTAATTATATAATTTATTCTGTCAAAAATTGCCCAAACACTCAGCAAAATTGCCCCTCTCAGTGTGACTCCAGTCATTATCACACGGTCAGTGGGTCAGTGGGTGACCCTTCACTCCCTCCATCCACAACATCTCTCTCTGTCTGAGTTTGGCTACCAACTAAATTTGTATAAATGCAGCATGCATAAAATACTCTTCACAAATACATTTGTATTGTATAATATTGTAAATAATAATGAATAATAACTGTGTGGGTGTCGAAAATTGCTCAACCATCTTTCTTATATCTCGCCTACGCCCTTGCACGTATATTGGATTATACATAGTCATGACTGTCATACAAATACTTGCAGTAGGTCTCGAATATACATTTAGATTGCAAATTACTTGGAAATAAATAAATATAGGTTTTCTGGTGGCAATCTACCCTTTCGCAAGTGTCAGGCGACACCAGTCTATATTTAGCTCTCTATCAAAAAAGGTTAACTGCCGATGTTTACTGACCACCCTCGTTCCTGGTCAATAATATAGTACTTTATTTACAGTCAATGGCCTACATATTTCTGTGGTACTTCACATGTGTCTAAAATGCAATGTCTGCTTGCATAAAAATGCAATTCTGAAAGCCATTTATACATACGACATACGCATGTCTCACTTTCTCTCTCTCTCCATTCCTGACTCATGTTATTGTAGACCTCTGAGTGGCAACGAACCCCAGACACCTGCTAGACATAAGGTTCAAAATCCCAAGACATCCATACGCCTCGGGCGCCTCCACAATTATCACACAGCTGCGTATGTTTCTTGATAGCTGCGTATGTTTCTCCCTGCCTTCACTCTCTCCACGACTCACTCCCTGCCTCCTTCCCACCCACCCACCCACCCACCCACCCCCACCCACCCTTTTAGGCTTCCGTCTGCTAGAAACTCATTGATAATGTGCGTAAATATCGCATGAATTGGTCTATATGTGGTATATATATTGTTATATGGGACGTCTATAAACGTACAAGTCTGTGTTATAGCATGACAGTGCTCTAAGTACGAGATATACGTGATATTTATGGCGCAACACACCCACTCCCCCTTCCATTCCCAGCACAACTCAATCACACCTTGGTTCACGCATAGAAACTCATTGATAATGTGCGTAAATATCGCATGGATTGGTCTATATGCGGTATATATATTGTTATATGGGACGTCTACAAACGTACAAGTCTGTATTATAGCATGACAGTGCTCTAAGTACGAGATATACATGATATTATAGCGCAAACCACACTCTCATCTCATAAATTGCCGCCAAACCTCCAACCCATCTTCATTCCCGCCTAAAAATTAATTGATAATTCCCTTATATATTGCAATTTTTGGTCACTATGAGGCATATTCATTGTTATATGGGTGGCCTACACACGTATACGTACTCTACATAGCCTAAAAGGGATAAAAAAGGAGATATACGTGATATTACGTGGTAACCCACCCCTTCCTCCCTCAGGTTCTATCCCCTGGGCGCGTGAAAATTCGGCCGGGAAATCTCGCCGCTCGATGACAATCTAGCCGCGCGGTGCCATTCGCTCCACATTTTTCAACTACGGACCGTTCCGCCCCCCCCCCCCCCCCAGACATTTTATGGGGGGTCAAATATATATGGGCCGATGCACGCAAACATTCCCTACACGCTGATGTACTTTTTATCGAAATTGGCAATGGGTCCCAAAATCATCATACATGGGCACAGTATGTACCTGTAAAAAAAAACTGTGCACCGCGGAGAGGTTAAGAGGAGCTGAAATGAGTATTTACCCATTATCCAACAATCTGAAACAACCCCCCCCCCCCCCCCCACTAGTGGGGAAGGCTATGAAGTTCAGGGATAATAAGGGGTTAAAAGCGTTAAAAAACAATAATATAGCATTTTGTAGCAAAACTTGGCTCAGGTATTAATGATTTTCAAAGGCATAAATCCTGATATTTCGAAAACCCGAGCCAACTTTCGTCAAAATTTGGCTCAGAATTTGCAAAATTTAATAATCGAAAAAGACAGTGACCTAATTTCGAAAGATGGCTCGGGTTTTCCCAATTTGCAAACCCATGAAACACGATTTTGTGAAAACCCGAGCCAACTTTTGACGAAAGCTGGCTCGGATTTCACAGGGTGGAGTGGGTAATAGCTTACGTTATAAAATTAGTCAACTTTGAGAAGACATTAACCTAACCTAACAACCTTACCTAACCTATCTTAGTATTATGGGTGGGGGCTGCCGCCCACACCCCCCCGCTGGTTTAGAAACAGTGCAAAAAACGCAGTATTATGGGACATACCTTACTCCAGCAACGAGTGGTAGTGAGAGGGCCGAGAGGTTCAAAACAATAACATGAGTGAGGCGGCGGACGCAAGTTAAAATAAGAAATAATCGTATTTATTACCCATTAATTTCCAGAAGTTTAAACCTATGCAAAAAAAATGTAATCTTTGTTACTTTGCCATCACCCATTAAGACTGTACTGCCAGCTGTGGTGCGTATTTAGCGTTTTATTTTTTTCTCTCCCTTATAACACATTTCAGTTCTTAACCCTTGGAATCTGGGAGGCCTCATATGAGGCAAAACGTATTTTGGTTAGGAGTCCGGGAGTCCTCATATGAGGCAAAATCAAAATCAAAGCGTTCAAATTGCGCGGGCGGATTTTTTTTCGTGCGTGGGCGACCGCAGCGCCACCAAGCACAAACTACCAGGCAGCATCAGTTCTTATCTCGCATCCATGATGGCTGGAGTTAACCCTAAAAAAATTGCTGTGTCCGAATCGACGCCCGCCGCCGCGACCCGTAAGCCTAAGAAAGGCAAGGCTAAAAGGACCAAGAAAGCATTCCTAAGTCCCGTTGGTGTTGCACATGTACTAAAAGAGTTAAGTGACGATAGTGATGAACTTAGTGAGATTGAGATTGTGAGTGATTTTGACAAAGAGCATGTGGTTAGTGAAGATGTTGATGAAGTGGAAGATGGCGAAGAATTCCAGGGCTTTCATAGCACTGATGATGACGATAGTGATGATGATAATGATGAAAATGTTGGATGCGGTAAACATCATGAAGGTGATGAAAATGTTAGTGAAATGGGAAGTGTTCTACCCGCATCACGTGAACGTGACAAGACGCACACGCTTGCGACCCCGGCGTCAGCTGTGGGGACTCCTTCCCCGGCAAAAATAGCCAGTTATTTTTATAGGAGAGCTGTGCTGGATAGTGCAAGGAAGCAGGCACGGGAGGCGGCCGAAAGGGAAAGAGGTGAAGATGCTGATAGTGAGGATGAGAGTGAAGAGTCGAGCGTGGGTAGTCCTATTCCTTTGTCTCCTTGGACCTCCTCACCCGCGGCTGGTGTGTCATTGACCCCGCATGACCCACAGCCCTCATCAAGTCGTGCAAGTGATGCAAGTGGTGCGGAATTGTCCCCGCATGACCCACAGCCATCAACAAGTGGTGCAAGTGGTGCGGTATTGTACCCGCATTACCCACAGCCATCAACAAGTGGAGCAAGTGGTCAACGCACCTCCAGAAGGGTCTTGTTCATGGCCACAGGGGGGGCACAAAGCAGCACCTCAGGCCCTAAACTGACCCAAAAACGCTCTCGTCGTCGCCTAAAAACTTCAAGCCAACTAGCTCACCTTCACCATCCACTAGCCGCCCACGCCAGCAGTCGCCACCTGATGTATCACCACCAACTGACAACCAGGATCCCACCTATGACCCTGAAGACACCCACGAATATGGCCGCCGTTCAAGATATATGGACGACCACGGTGCAGATTCTGGGGATGATAATTATGACCTGCCAGACGACCCTGTTGTGGACGAAGCTGAGGGGGTGGACGACCCAGCACCCCGGCATGGCCTTGGACGTCCCCATGCTCGGGGTGGCCGTGCCCTTGGACGTGGCCGTGCCAGGGGCCCTGCTGGTCAGCATGGGCGTGGCCGTGCCCGTGGGAGTGGCCGCGGCCGTGGCCAGGCCGCCCCTGCTGCCCGTCCCCGTCCCCATGCTCGGCATGCTGATGTCTGGACATGGGAGGATGGGGCCACCTTTCAGCCACAAGATGCCACATTCGATGATGCCCAACATGCCACAGGGATTGATCCATCTTTCCCAGGAGGACCCAACTCAACACCTGCCGAGCTATTCAAGGCATTTTTCGACAATGATGTCATGTCATAATTATGTTGTCGATGAGACCAATAAGCAGCAGGCCCTCAGTGACCACCTCAGCGGCAAGACCCATAGTTCCCACATGAAGGCCTGGAAGCCTGTCACCATTGCCCAAATGTATGTGTTCATAGCACTGACCATGCTCATGGCACATGTGAAGAAGCATCGGCTGGCAGACTACTGGATCACAGGCGACATAATTGCCACATCTGCTTTTGGCAAACTTATGTCCCGGGACCGCTACTTCGCCATACTTGGTAACCTGCACTTCGTTACCAACGCCAATGTACACAAAACAGACCGCCTGTGGAAGATAAGGGGATTCTACGACATGATGAAGGCCAAGTTTTCCACATTCTTGAAGCCTTTTCAAAAGGTCGTGATCGACGAGTCTATTGTGCTGTTCCGGGGGAACCTTCACTTCCGGCAGTACATACCATCCAAGAGACATCGATTTGGCATCAAGCTCTTCGTCCTCTGTGACTGTAAGACGGGTTATGTGCTGGACTTCATTGTCTACAGTGGGAAGGAGGGTGAGGTTCTTGCAGATCAAGAAATAGGGTTCGGCGGAGCAGTGGTGAAGGCGATGATGGATCGCTACTTCAACAAGAACCACATACTCTACACAGACAACTATTATACGTCCCCCATCCTCACCAAGTACCTGAACAGGCAGCAAACCCAGACTGTGGGCACAGTATGGGGGACGAGGAAGAACATGCCGGAATTCCCAAAAAAGACCAAGAAGAAGGACATCTTCCTCAAGCAACATGGTCCGATGCTGGCAATCCATTGGCACGACCAAAGGAAGGTCAACATGATCAGCACCATCCACAAGGGCAACCTGGTTGACTTTGGCGACCACAGGACCAGGGAGCCCATCAAGAAGCCAGACGCAGTTATGGACTACAACATAAACATGCGTCTGGTTGACAAGTCAGACATGCAGGTTGGCTTCATCGACTGCCTGCGGACCTCCTGCAGGTGGTATAAGAAGTTCTTCCTGCACATGATGGATGTGTCTGTGCTGAACTCGTACAAGCTGATGAACCCCACAATGCCCAGGAAGTACACCAACGTTCGGAGATTCCAGAAACAGCTCATTCTGGATCTCATTGGGGAATATGCCCAGCCTGAGGATTCCCCACGAGCTCAACATATGCCAGGAGCTGGCACCATGGACCGCACATACGCTTCCGAACACCACAAGAAGCACAGGATCGTCGGCCTTCCAGTAGCTGCTGGTCGCAAGAACCAGAAACGGTGCCATGTCTGCAGCCACACCACCTGAAGACCCCAGACAAATAACCAAAACCTTGTATCACTGCCAGGAATGTCAGGTAGCACTGTGCATCACGCCTTGCCACGATGATTTCCACATCCTGATAAACTTCTAAGTGGCACTGACCCTGAGAACACTAGTGAAAGTGATACTAAAACAATAAATCACTATGTGCAAGTGAAAGTGACACTAAAAACAATACAAAAATATGTGCAAGTGAAAGAGACACAACAACTATATATTAGAGTAACTATTCAATAAGTATATAAGTTAAACCTGAAATAAGTGAAAGTGACACTAAAAACAATATAACAATATGTGCAAGTGAAAGAGACACAACAACTATATATTAGGGTAACTATTCAATAAGTATATAAGTGAAACCTGAAATAAGTGAAAGTGACACTAAAAACAATACAACAATATGTGCAAGTGAAAGAGACACAACAACTATATATTAGAGTAACTACTCAATAAGTATTTATAAGTGAAACCTGTAATAAGTGAAAGTGACACTAAAAACAATATTACAATATGTCTAAGTGAAAGAAACAACCAAATGTAATAATTACAAGTGTCCAGAGCTGGGCACCACAAACAAAAAGTCAAGTCAGCAAACACAAATCAGCAAACCCAAAACATAACTTCAGCAAACACAAATGTGCAAACCTTGTGAAATTTCTAGTCCTCAAATGCAAATATGCAAACGCAAACCGTTTTTTATTAATTTTAAATTTAAACTACAGAATCAAGGGTAAATCAATAAATTCAATCTCTAATGTCAATAAATATATATATTTAATTACATATAATGTTGCCCAACTTCCATGGACCTCAAGGATATACATGCAGGCTTTTAAAGCTTGGAAATTGCCAAAACATTCCAGAACGTCACCCGCAGTGAAAGGGTTAATATATATAGCATAGGCCACTTAGTTTGTCCACATGGGCAGTAAAACGTTGGGGCAACTTGTTTATGGGGAGAGTGCTTCAGTAATAATCAGTATTCGCAATTCCGCACCATTCAGGAGGAGGTACGCCGGATCACAGAGGTGCAAGGAGGCGATTTATTTGTGGTCCCCCCTTTGGGAATGGCAATAGGCTATATATGCCTAGATAGGTCTACTTTAGATAGATTAAGTAATTTAATAGAAAGTAGCCTAGGCCTATTAATTTTAATGCTCAGAATAAAGGCCTAGCTTCAGATCAAAATTTAATACAATTTTATTGTAGGCTAAATTTAGTCTAGGCCTATATGATACTTTCAAAATTAACACTTTCTACTTGACACTAATAAAATGAGTGTGATTATAGGCCTAGGCCTATACATAGAAGTTAGAACATGCAATATTTAGCCTAGGCCTACATGCTTTGAGGCATTTTGATGGAATTAGTGATTATAGCCTAGACCTAGGCTATATATATAGAAGTTAGAACATGCAATATTTAGCCTACATGCTTTGAGGCATTTTCATGGAATTAGTGATTGACTGATTATAGCCTAGGCCTAGGCTAGCCTATATATATATATAGAAGTTAGAAAATGCAATATTATTAAGCCTACATGCTTTGAGACATTTTGATAGGATTTGGGTAGCCTAGGCCTAGCCTAGCCTAATAAAATTACTTATATTAGTAATTAGCCTATAGGCCTAGGCTATATTTAGAAGTTAGAACATGTAATATTTAGCCTACATGCTTTGAGGAATTTTGATGGGATTAGTGATTATAGACCTAGGCCTAGGCTATATAGCCTAGCCTATATAGAAGTTAGACTTAGCCTAGGCCTACATGCTTTGAGGCATTTTGATGGGATTAGGGTAGCCTAATAACATTAGTTTAGGTTAAAAATTAACAGGCTATCAATCAAATTAACGATAGCCTAACTTTATAATCTTAAATTAGGCTAGATTATAAAGTTATAAAGCCCTTCTCCAGAGACATCTTCTTGGTAATTACAGGCCCATAGAAGGTTTCTAGGTGGGGCCAGGGGTGGCTTAGGTCCTGGATTTCTGCATGCTCTGCAGCATCACTGTCGGATGATGGTGGTGAACTGCTCCCCATGCTGTTGGCAGCTGTGGTAGGCATGATGCTATACTCCAAGTTCACTTCAATAGGCCGAAAATATAAACAAAGTTGAAGTGCTAGCATGTTGGAACTCTTGGACTGCTGTGTGTTGCAGGTGTTCTTCTTCTTATTGTTTAAATGTGCAGTTTGCTTGGAGGGTTGTCTCCAGATTACTGCACAGGCGTTTAGATGGGACAGAATAAGAATAGAAGGGGAAAATCATAGAATGAGGAATGAAAAACTACTCAAAATTAGTCACTGAAGCCCCCCAACCGCGTCAAGGTTGTAGGTGTTAGCTCGACGCTTGCTACTAAGTAAGACGTTAGTAAGTGAACAAACGTGAAGAGCCGATGTATAGGCCTAGATTCCAGAACACAGGTAGTTGGCTTGGTCACATGACTTTTTTTGGCTGGAGCTGCAGGAGCGGCCCAGGGCTGGCTGGCGGCTGGAATTTTTATTTTGCGGACTCGAGGTTTGCAACATGGAGGTACTTTCCAGAGCTTCAAACCCGCAAATAGGCAGCCATTTTGGCGCCAACGCTAATTTGCCAACAAAATGACACTTCCGCCATGGCGGAATTGGCTATTTGCGGAAGTGTTGGCTAAAGTGCCCAGCTCTGCAAGTGTCAAATACGATACCGTACGGTACTGTACGCTTGCGTAGCCTAGCCTCTAACCTAGTAAGTGAAAGTGACACAAAATGTATAACAAGTAATAATAACTCAATAATAACAGTGAGATTGACAATAATTCATGACAAGAAGAGTAGTAACAGTGAAAGTGACACAATAATATTACAATAACAGTGAAATATGTTATATAAAGTTTCATATAACTCAAATAATGGTTGAACAAGTAAAAAATGACACAATAATATCACATTATCTCCATAAAAACATAATATCATGTACCGGTACAAAAGCCACCGAAGCGACGAGTGACTTAGTGGTGCTAGGCAGGGTCGCGGCGAAGCGTTCGGACGCAGGCGAAAATACGCGGGAAATTACCTCCATTCCCATCATCATATCTCGGCAACCAATTGTTGTAGCGATGTCAACTTAACGCCATTCTACAGACGAAGGTTGGTTCTACATTATGCAATTTAGTTAACTGCTCTAGGTGGTCTCAATCAGTAGATATCGAATTATGAAGATAGCCATTTTTCAGGAATACCCCTGGACATGACGATCGCCTCATATGAGAGCCCCCGGATCCTGGGGGTTAATGACATATATAGCAATGATGTATATGCTCTACCGGACCTATTAGGCCTGAAAAGATCGATGGGCTAACTGTTGGTCCAAATCATCAGTATAACCCAATTCAGCCATGCGGATATGCACAGGTGCTTTCTGTACATCACCTGCAGAATGCATGAATGTTGTGGCAGGGGAATTTCCTCTGGATCTCCGTAGGGAAGAGCTTGGATTATGTTTAATGTTTAGAATTCGCAGTTCCCCTAATAATCTTGCTTATCGCTCGGTCACCGATAGCCGTTTCCTTCTACAGTATGAGGCACGTAAAAGCTTCCCTAAGCCTCTCTAGATTCGCATGATGGAACTGTTGAGTGACACTCATTTGAATTCTGTTTTTATGAAGGAGGTAAAGTTCCCCTCATTTGCCCTGTGGGTTCTACCCTCGCCGTCAGTATGCATTATGCATTCTTCCCAGTTACAAGGCGAAATTATCTCCAGCTGCGGCAAAGGCCATGTTTCTGGATCACTCCCAAGTCCATAAATCTACTTCGGCATTCTACACTGATGGTTCAAAAATCGGAAAATGGCATCAGGTGTGGGTTATGCGGTTGTTTTTAAGGACACCACTCGCCTTGCTCGATTGCCTGGGGTTGCCTCTGTCTTTACTGCAGAGTCGTATGCTATTATCCAAGCTTTGAAAGTGGCAAGCGACTCCACTGGAACGGATTTCACTATTTACACTGATTCACAGAGTGCTCTTTCTCTCATTAATGTGAACATTGCATAATATAATTTGCCGTAATATACGGGACAGACACAGGTGACCCAGTAATGGCTAGTGGTATCCCTGCATAACAGCAAACGGGTGTGTGCAGAGTTAAATTATTTTCCTTCATGAACGAAAATTGTAGAAACAAAGTGTTACCTCGAAGAGTCTGTCTGATATGAAGTTATCTTTCACATAATAACACTCAGTCTCACTTTGTCATCATTCATTAAGCAGTAGACATGACGTAGGCATGACTAGAAATACGGGCCTATCTGTTGTTCTACCTATTGTCAATGACGATATTAGTATTTACATGAACACAACAAAAACCATAGACGGTGCAAGACATACTTTAGTGAGACACACTTGTATAAATTATGAAGAGCCCTAAGCTGGTTAGGGCCCTATACTATGTAATATGTTGATTTGGTTAACAATATTTATCTTCCATCTAATCGCTGGTAATTATTCTTCACACCGCGCCATTTGCAATCATGTTGAAATTTTATAGTCTGAATAAAAATTAGCATAATACTCTCTCTCTCGGAAGAACTGGACAGGGTTCTCCAGTCATACCAGCACATTTCTACTATATATTTGTAATTATTGTGCCTATTGTCTTCCAAGTTAGCAAATATGTATTATTAATGTTCATATTTAATGGAAGTTAATCAGAAAGAACCAGATTAGTACTGAAGCTGAATAGTTAGTCGTAGGATTTACCCTGAGATATGTTTGGTAGGTCTTACGAGTAAGAAATGTGAAATTTAGCAGTAACAGTGGTGTTGGTGGAGGGATCTGTATAACGAATCGTGCTAATCTCAACCTAGTGTCAGAGAGCAACAAAGGCTAAGATACTCAAAACATACAATGGGGGAGGGAGGGGGGGGGGAGGAAAGTGGGTAGTTTGACAGTAGCCACACAGGAAAATAAACTTTATAATTATCATCATGCATAGAGATAAATTTGATATCTAAAGTTCAAACACGGTTGCCAGCTGGTCTAATTATACCGTGACCATGAGGGAAACGTTTGATCAACAAATATGCCTCGATGTAAATCAATTGTTTAATATATAATCAGAAGTGTCATAATTAACATTTGGCTAAATACAGTAAAATATGACATCATCTGCAATGTTTCTTTCTGGCTACTGGTAATTTAGAATCATGATAAACCTATGACTGTTACCTATATACGCAATTGATTTTACAAAACATCGTGAATGGTTCAATCAATATTTAACAAACTCATTATCAACTGTAACTCTCAACACATTTTCCCAACACAAAGATAATTTATCTAAATCATTATATTTCATATATTGTGTTCATTTAATTGATGTAATAATATTATTTACCGTATGCATAAAATGTTTTAAAACTGTTTACGTAATAATAATCTAAAATATGATATAAAAATATGTATACATCAACAATACTGTATAATGGTACTGTTGTTAATTATTTGTATATTTACATATAAAATGGAATGCAGTTATTATGCAAGAGTTTCACAAAGTGTGACTTCAATACCATTGTAATTTGTCACCATGTCTATTGAGGTATTATATGACCTTAAGTGTAGGTTAATACACATATTTTTCAGTCTGAATTAACGTTGTCTCAGATATTTTCGTCAAAGCGATGGTTATATTCAGCAATTGTCATATGAATTCGCCATGCATTAGGTGATGTGCGTAGGTAATGAAGAGCTTAAACGTGAACAACAATAATAACTGATATTTGGCGAATATATATTTCAATTCATACTGGAGGAGGCGTATGGGTCTCTCTCTCTCTCTCTCTCTCTCCTTCATGTCGGTCGATATGCTTCACATATTCTCTCCCTGTCTTATATTAAGGTGTTATTAATAACATTGTAATACTATAGGCAGTTAGTAGAACAACAAATACCCACGTTAGTGTTTTTCCTCTCCCACAACCCTCTCCCCTTCCCCTGCTCCCTCCCTCCCTCCCTCCACCCCCCCCCCCCCCCCCCCCCACCCCCACACAAACACACACACACACAAAATCGTTCGCCGCTATTTAATGATACCACCTGCCATTATAGTGTCAATTTATTTAAGAACCTCTACGAACATTTGGAGAAATGTCATTATATTATATAGCAATTTATGCATTTATACTACATATATGTTAAATTTATCTTGTTAAATATATGGTATGACACTGGTATAGCCAAAACAGTTCTACCAATCACAATCTCTGTAAGACACGCTTCCTTACTACACCAAGTATTGCCAGATACAACTGTGAGTCCCAGAGCAAGGGTGGGTCAGCTGGATCTTTGACAGACTGTACCTCCAGTCCCATCCATTCATACGCAGACAAATCTACCTTACACTACTCAATTAGTTTTCCTGAACGCCCCAGCCACCAATCCCTCAAAAACAAACGTAATGAAGCCAAGCAACACTTTTCTTCTGATCTAACTAATAATTCCAATTGGGGAATTAGAAAAACTTGTTGCCTTTAACACTTATCATGTGTGCATTTTTCCGCCTATTTAGCCACGTTATGGCTCATTCAGGCACTCTTGATTGATTAAGCAAGTGTTTGAATGATATGAAATTTATTCAGCCAAACACTAGAAGA
>JBAKBP010038393.1:0-16212 GCA_037953745.1 Lithodes maja
CTCTCATCACATTCACATCCAGCAGTCTACACAATCTTTCCCTTGTCACCAGCACATAATCCATCAATGCCCTCTCTACAATCTCTCCCCTCACAAGTCTATGCCAGGTGTACTTGTGTATACGCCTTTTTTTAAAGAACGTAATATTACCTACACTCAATCTACACTCTTCACATACAGTTTTCAGTCTTTCTCCACTCTCGTTTACACCATCCATACCAAAACTACCGATGACTCCCTCAACAGGCTCATTTCCTACCCTAGCATTTAGGTCCCCTAAAACTATAAAATTTTCATTTTCATCAAACCCTTGTAGACAATCTCTCAAATCCTCCCAGAAACCCTCTACCTCGTCTAACTCTCTTTCACTTCCTGGTCCATACGCACTTACAAAAACCCACCTTTCACCCTTAAACCGCATTCTCATCCACATTAGCCTTGATGACACCTCTTTCCACTCTTTTATAAACTCTCTCAACTCTTCCTTCACAATAATAGCCACTCCTTCTTTCCCCCTGACTCCCTCGTCTACTCCAGACTTTCTACCTATCACGTTTCCAAAATCCACTTCTCCCTCTCCTTTCATCTTTGTTTCATTCAGTGCAAGGACATCATACATCCTTCTTTCAAATAACCTTCCAATATCCTCTCGCTTTTCATTCGTACTACATCCATGCACATTCAAAGCTCCTATTCTTAGGGTCCGGGACCACGAACGCGCTCCCTCGCCCCTATCTCTGTCTCGTTTTTTTGGTAGATTTATTTAAGGGGAGAAGGATACCAGGCCCCCCGCCCCCGATCCCCTTTAGCCGACTTCTACGTCTCACCGGAGAAAAGCGGTTGTGGAAATTTCTCACCCCTCCACCACAGAGGAGGCTACCTGCACCAGAAAGTGGCGGGCCATTTGCAAAAATTAGAGATGCAGAAGGAGAAAAAGATAGAAGGGGCTATGGGAAGTAGAGGACACCAACCCTCACTCTGACAAAGGGTCAGCCCACCACTAGAAAGGCCTTTTTACTTTGCTTAATTAACTTTCAGCTTTGCGTAGTAGCTCTACAAATTTCAGCCGTTCTTCGTCATTTTGTGAGGATTTTAATCTTTTATTAGCAAATTTTTTAGCAAACAGGCAGTTTGAAATATCTTTATTCCACCATTTGGGCTTATTATTATGGCCTGGATGCCGTATTTTCGATGGTATGCAGTCTTGCACTGCTTTTAGGTAAGTGGCTTCGAATAACTTCCAAGATGTATTTATGTCGTTATTGTGAATTAAAAAGCTCCAGTCAGTTTCTTTAAACATAGCTCTAAGTTTATGGAAGTTTGCTTTCTTGAAATTAGGGACATTTTCGATGCTACTATTTCGTTTGTTACTAGTTAACTTTAAAGTGAAAGTTATCGTACGATGGTCGCTGTTACTAAATTCATCACCAACATTCAAATTCTCTATTAATTCTTCTTTTGTTGCAAGTACAATGTCAAGAACGTTATTACCACGGGTCGGCGTTCGAACAAATTGATAAAGCGAACTCTCTTGCAAGTTCGTATACAAGTCATGTCCGGTGTGTGAAGTAAGAGTATCGCCCCACTTGGTCACAGGTAAATTAAAGTCGCCAAAAATTACGGTATCTTGTGAGTTACTTACATCTGCAATTTGTTCGTAAATTTCTCGGTCAGTTTGCACTGATTGAGCTGGAGGTCTGTATATTAATGCAAGTATTATTTTTGTACCTTTATTATTCTTTATTAGCACAAAAGATGCGTCAACATTCACAGGAGGTGGTTTACACTGAGATAGCTCTGAGGAACACTGATTATTGTAATAGCGGTAGAATAGTGAGAGAGATTTAACACTGCGGCGGCGAAGAGAGAGATAGATTGCAAAGAGTCAGTGCGTGGACGTGAGTTACTGAGACGAAAGGCTTTCTTTTCTACTTTATCGAGAAGTGCTGTGTGAGAGGATCCTCCCCACACATGCGTTTGTAAATGAATGAATTATTTCCATAGTACTGTATTACTATTTTATTAACCTAATTGAATTCACACTTTATCATATCCTCTCTAAGAATATGTTGGGCGCTTAAACCACCAGTAACTTAGAGAGCAAGTAACTTCGAGGGGTCGCAAGACCTGTGTTGCTCGATTTCATCTGTACTACTTTATACTAAAGTACAGAATTCGGCATATATTCTTCCATCTAAACTGTGAGTTCTAGTAAGCCAAGGAGGGGATGGACGGCCACGGAAGGAGAGTCACGGAGGTGTACTTGGGAACCCAATTTCCTGCCTCAATTTCCTGTTGTTCAAGCCTTTGAAGGGAGAGGACGTATGGATTTTTCTCTCCGTGGTGAACAGCAAGTTAGTGAGGGAAGGGGTGGTGATGGAATTGTGAAATATACAACAGGGTGAGTGGGAAATTACGGTGATTTGATATTGGGTGAAACTCTGGAGTTCTATCTAACCAAAATCAAACATGTGAAAGAAGAGACGGAAAATTGAAGAGTGCTGTGCCAGGCAGCGAGGGAGGCGTACGGACGAGGGGCAAGCCTATGCCAGGCAAAATACCCTCCACCCTTGACAGTCTTCAGCCAACACCACTCACCCTAGGGTGTGCCCCCCCCCCCCCCCTTCCCCACCCACATCCCATCTGTCATCGCGCCAGTGCATGGAGAAGCTGGTCGTGTGAAAGTGGACCGAAATATTCTGCATGGCGCTAATGCTGAGAGGACGACTGCAGCAGGCGGAAGTATGCAGGAGAGAGACAGCGAAGTACAGCAGAGGCGAAAAGGCGGAGTAAGGGAATACAGGAAGGAGCCATAAACCTCGCTGACCACAACACTCCCCCCCCCCCCCCTCTCTACCTCTCCTCCCCTCGCTTAAAGTAATATGATACCTGACAGTATAAAAGCAAAACAAAAGTGTATTTAAGTATGGTTCTTATCTAAATCCATGGGGGAGATTTGTATTGAAAACAAAATGTCAGTGGTAGTTTTTGATGCAAAGCAGCTTAAAAATAAATGTGTGTTTATGTAAGAGTAGTAGTAGCTACTGTATAATAGAGAGAGAGAAACACAGTGACAACTGTGACGCATGTCGAGTATGAGCATGCTGTACAGAACGCCCAGTCAGGCCCCACTCTCGCTAGGATCGTCAGGGCAGGAACTTTGGCTGTAGTCTGTGTAGAGTTTCCTAACTCAGTTTATGTGAACCGTTGTACTATAAGTATTATCATTATGTATTTTGTTTTCTTCTAAGTCAACGAGTTCTATTTTATATCATTAGATATAAGTATTGTGTGTGGGATTTATATATATATATAATGATGCGAAGAGAGAGAGAGTTATGTAACACCGACCAGTGAGCGCGCCACGAGGGGTAGGCCTAATTCCCCCCTCCCTCCCTCCTCAAGCGTGGGAAGTTCTTTGTCGATCCCCGATTGAGAGAGTATGTGACGTCATGATTGCCGTTATGCTCGCTACGGGGCCGAGTATAAAAAGGGAGGTCCCGCCGCATTTTCCTCAGAACTCATCAGGCAAAGCGACCTCTCATATCCCTTGCAACTATCCATATTCTTCCGACTGATGTGAACTTTCTCTACTCTCTGAACAGCCTACCTTCTTCTCTTCTCGTCCCTGTTTATAACCTCAATGACCCCTTTGGTGCAGATTTAGTCAGCCAAAGTATTATCGCTTGAGTTCTCACGAGATAAGTGCCTGTTAGATAGCCTATTTTTGGAAGGGTTAACTAGAATAGGATTGATTGATGTTTGTTGCACTCGTATATGTATTTCCCTGTGTACTATTATTCATGTTCCTGTTTTCTGCTGGTTTAGGTAATGCTAGACTGGGATAGGGTTCCTCGAGTTGTGATTTCCTATGAGTGCTAGGTTGGTTGAACCAGCACAATTGCAACGGAGACGTGGGAAGCCTAGGGGGTCTTTTTGATTGTGTACCGTGGGAGTTTAGCACTGTGTTGCGAGTGAGGGCTTTTGCCTGTGCCACCCAACACTGTGCTATCTCATTTGCTTGACTTTGAGAGGATCGCCAGGAGAGAACCAGATACTAGTGATCTGGATCTCTCAAGAGAGCATCCCGTCAATTACCGTAATTTGGCCGCACAGTCTTAAGGACCTCGCTAGGCTACGAGCCGCTTGCTCAGCCATTGTCTCTTAACCTTAGATATCCCAGCTAGACTTTGCTCGACCAGCAGATACAGCATAGTATTGAAGCTTCTCCTTATGTATATTATTGTTTAAGCACTATTGATTTCATGTGTGGCACGCTTAGCTACTTCAGAGATTAGTGGCCCACGAGCACAATCTTAGTAGGCTATTGCCAGTGCATTGTCGGAGTACTTCTTCTTAATGTTTGCCATATCCTATTGCTTATTCTTATAATTCTTCTTATGTCAATTTAGAGCCTTTAATTACCAGTGAGTTAGTCATTAAATTGCTGTTCAAAATCCGATACTTACTTCTTAATTCGAGAAGCATCTAACTTATCAGAAGATTCCTTGCTTGATGCTCGAGGACTATTGTTTAACGTAACGTAATAGTGCCGATCCGAAGTAGAGGGTGGAGGACTTCTTAAGTTCTTAGTTCAAGGGTGGATTACTTCGGCTTCGGCCAACACTATTCTTTAGTGTTGTAGTACTTTCTTCTTTGTTTGATTGTTGACCAGACTAGATAACTCCCGTCTTGCTATTAGTCTGTTGTGTGAAACGCTAGTACCGAGTTCTTGTATACCCCGTTATAGCAGATAGAACTCTGGAGGGTAGTGGCGTTTTTTGTTCGGCTGGCAGTACTCTGGGGTTGGGATCGTGTGTTTCCGTTGTGGCAGCGAGCCATACTCGAGTCCTGTGTAAGAGCCCTAGTGTACCCGAGTGCCCGGTCGTAACAAATGGCGACCTTGCTTAGGATTTTGTGAACAGTATAATTTTTTGCAGAGTTGTACAACATTTGTTTGTTGGTACTTTAGCGTACATATTGAAGAATATTTTTTTTTGTAAGGCAATTAGGAGAGCATTTAAGAGACTCCAGTTAATTTAGTAATTAGTGCTTGCATAAGGGAGTTTAACACTTTTGTCTCGAGAATTTTTTGGTGAACTTCAGTATGTCGGGCCCTAGTACTGACGAGGAGCGAGAGATGCTAAGTGAGGAGGTGCCGTTAGTAACTAGTGAGGAGGATGCTAGACTTTTTGTGAGTAAGCAGTACCACGTGACGGAGGAGAGGCTGACTGGGGTGAATGTTTATGGCTTGCACCTGATAGCCAAGGTTTTGGGTCTATCCAATGTAGGAGGGATGTCCAAGGGGGAGCTGATTTCCTGGGTGTTGCGTGGGCGACATGGGGTTTCGGAGGAGAGGGCGTTTGGGGGGGTTCCTCCCCAGATCCCCTCTCACTCGACTCCCACAGTGCCGTCCACTCAGTTGCCGGAGGTTAGCACTCTCCCACAGAGGGATGAGCATTGGAAGATTGGAGGGCCCTCGGGCGGTGCGTATGGTGGTTCCCCAGTTCTTGCCCCCCCTCCTTCAGTAGTGGCAGCTCCCTCTTCCGGCCTGTCTCCTGAGATGATATTTAAACTCGAGCTTGCTAAAATGGAGAATGAGTCTAGGAGGTATGCAATCGAGGCTGAGACTAGGAAGCAGGAGATTGAGGCTAGGAAGCAGGAGATGGAGAATGAGACTAGGAGGCATGAGATTGAGGTCAGGAGGCACGAGGCTGAGCTTAGATACGACTCCGAGAAATATTGTGCTCAGATAGACTTAGATAAGACTCGTGCAGAGTCGACAGGGATTCGGATGGGCCGGGAGGGCCAAGTAAGAGAACAGTCCTTGTCTCACTTAGTCAAGTTGGTGCCGGCATTTAGTGAAACTGAAGTCACAGAATTTTTTAATCGTTTTGAGAAGAAGTGTAGGGAGCATAATTGGCCTGAAGAGAAGTGGGCAGCTCTGGTCTCCTCAAGACTTACGGGTAAGGGTCTGAAGGCTTATGATGCACTGCCTTTAGAGTCTTGCATTGACTACCCAGTATTGAAGAGAGCTGTCCTACGGGCATACGAGTTGCAACCAGAAACATATCGATTGAAGTTTCGGGGTGTTACAAAGACTAGGGAGGCGACCTTTCTTGAACATGCCCGGGACTTAAAAGATGCACTTGCTAACTGGACACGTTCTGAGAAAGCTGAGACGGCCGAACAGTTGACTGAGCTGTTTCTGCTCGAGCAGTTTTATAAGTGTACTGGTGCAGATATGACTTTAACTATTAAAGAAAAGAACCCTAAAACTCTACAGGAGGCAGCTGAGATGGCTGACCTCCGGCTATCATTAATTCGTGGGTGCGGGTCTGCCCAGCGTAGTGAGGCAGGTAACAAGGGGCGTGACACCCCACCCCCCCGAGTTAGTGATATACATTATGCAAACAAGTACAAGAGCTATGATACCAAGACTGACCACAAGACTAACACCGTCCCATTTAAGAAGGGGCCGGGCCCTTCCCAGTACCAAGGGAAGCCCAGAGGGGAGTTGGAGTGTTATCTTTGTCATGAAAAGGGGCACTTTGCAAGAGTCTGTCCTAGCAAACCACCTACAGCAGCTGTGTCTTTGGCCTGCAACATTGGTGTGTCTCCGAAGTCTTCTGAGTTTGCCCGGGGCAGTTCGTCAGAGGCTGAGGCACAGCCAATGCAGAAGCACCTGGGAGGCTCGAACCCTGCTCAGGATGTTTTTTGCGACCATAGAGGACGGGGTTGCGTGATGTGGGCGGGGCGCAAGCATGGAGTAGAGGTCTTGCGTGATACAGGTGCTTCCCAGACTCTGATGAACAATTTGACTGGCTACCCTATAAATGCGGCTCGGGTGGTAGTGGTGCAGGGTATTAATGCAACTCGGTCATACCCGCTGGTGCGGTTGGAGTTGGAGGTGGATGGTGTGGCACGTGAATTGGATGTTGGGATTGTGGAGAAACTGCCAGTGGAGGGCGTCGACCTTCTTCTCGGCAACGACTTTGCAATGCCCGCTTCTGAGGTTCTACCCTTAGTCGTTGCCGAGAGGACGGCCGACGTGAGTAGGGAAGAGCAAGAGTGGGTCGAGCGGTGCCAGACACAACCCATGGCGTGTGTTGTCACCCGAGCTCGGGCAGATAAAGTGTCACAGCCTAGTCCTCCGTCTTCAGACCAGCAGAGGAACGATCAACAGGAGGAGGCTAAAGCTGGAGTTGGTTTTAAGAGTTTTGACTCGGCGGCTCTCCTGGGTGATTTAGTATTGGCACCTATGTTGGAGTCTGGAGAGGCCCCAGGACCTGTCACAGTTAGTGAGGAGGTAGGGCCGGAAGAGACTCCGGGGCAGCAACGTTGCACACGGAGAGAAAAAAGGGTTGCTCAGTTTGATATTGGGGAAGGACTTGGGTTGCTTCGGAAGCATCTAGACAGGTTGGTTCCCTCAGATATTTGTAAACTGCAGTTGGAGGATCCGGAAGTTCAGAAGTGTGGTAATGGTGCTGTCGAGATTAAACACGAGGACGGGGAAGCATGTCATGTGAACCTGTTGGAGGAGTTTGTGAGGCAACCACCTGAGCAGCCTACTGTCCCTGCGTTGGTCTGCCGCGGCCAAGGTGGAGAAGGAGAGGGGGGCAGTAGGGCACAGGTGGAGGAGAGTAGGGATTGTCATGTCTCGGCGAAGCAGTGGGCGGGGGACACGAGTCTGGTGGCTGTGGAAGCGCTAGAGCACCTGTCTGAGCAGCAGTGTGCAGCACTCCAGCACCAGCTCGGTTCATACCCCACTGGTCGTGCCGAGCCCCTGAGTCTCACAACTCGGGCGGTGCGAGATGTTCCGCAGGCAGGTCATGTGACTGTTAAAAGACCGTTAGCCTCGTTGTTTCGGTGGTTTAAGGTGGGCGACGAGGCCTTGGCATGGTTGCCAGGTCAGGGTCGACCCATGGCTGCCAAGGGTGGTGGTCAAAAGGAGGACATTGAGCAGATTGGTAGGGTCGGCTGTGGTATCGCAGTGCCCGGTCGTCACATAGCCTCCCAATGCTGCTCTAGTCTAATGCAACAGCCCTACCACAGACCGACTGTATCTGGCCATGTCGCTAAAAGCGGTGATGCTGCGCAGGCAGATGTCGTCACAAGGAATGTGGGGGTGCGCATGTACGGTATCGGCGGGGAAGCCTTAGCTATAATGAACTGTGGGAGTGACTGCACGGGTGGTACTGATTGTCCCTCTCATGACCTGGCTGTTCTAGGGACGAAGGTGGAGAAGGAGGGAGACTACAGGTTAGAAGCTGCGGTCTCGGCTGGGTTGTGGGAGGGCACAAGGCATGTTGTTCGTGGAGACAGTGCAAGGCAGTTATTTACTAGGCTATGGCAGTACTTTCGCATGTTTGTTGCTTCTCCAGGCCTGAGGTACGGGGTAGAATCCGACATGCAGGCTGGAGATAGTGCAAGGCTCAGTTTAATTCCCTGCCGTATAAATCCTGCTCGACAGCCTATGGTGCAAGCAGAGCTGGATTACGTGTGGACGAAGGCTCTGAGGGATGAGGAATGTCGTGAGTGGTCGTTGCTTGTAGCTTTGTCCGAGCGTGCTGGAGAGGTATGTGGTTTTGTTGTGGACGGAAGTACCTACCAGTGCAATGTTATGCCCTACGGACTTAAGAATGCACCAGCAACGTGTCAGAGCCTGATGAATGAAAGTGAAAAGGACAATGATGCGCTGGGGCATTTCGAGATCTATGTTCCAGCCTATGGTCCGGTCGGTGTAGTTTACCCAGATCATTACCCTCTCAAGATCTTGGACCCGTTTCACAATCGGAATATGAGGCTGACCAGGTGGTCACTAAGGTTATTGGTATATAACCTGGACATAAGCCATATTGCCGGTTGTGACAACGAGGTTGCATGTGGTCGTTCAGGGGTATATGATCCTGGGTAAATTGACACACGGGTAGCCTCCTGCTTTGGTTTGAGTAGTATTTTGCGCTTGGTGCTTGTTGGCTCGTGGTTGTAGCCCAGCGTATTGGGTCGTAAAGCAGGATTGTTGAGCGTTTGGTATAGAAGAAAATAGGCTGCCCTTATAGTGCAGCCGGGAAAAAACATATTAAAATATAAAAATCATATAAAAACTCTTTCTTTTTGATGAAGATAATTGTATAAGTTTGTCATAGCCTATAAGGTTTGAGTAGTCCACGAACTATCAAACGGCTGAGCTGCTGTAAGCTCGCTCTGGGAGCATGATATTGTGTCTTTTACTATTGTTGGGAGGAGTTATGAAATGTGAATTTTTTTTTTATAAGATGTGTTTTAGTGATAAACTCAGCGTTGTTTTAGTGCCATGCGGTCGCTGGGTGTGAGGGGTTTGATGGGGTTCTGTATATCAGATTTTAGCTCAGGGTTGAGCAAGTAAAATCTTGGGGGAGGTGTGACGCATGTCGAGTATGAGCATGCTGTACAGAACGCCCAGTCAGGCCCCACTCTCGCTAGGATCGTCAGGGCAGGAACTTTGGCTGTAGTCTGTGTAGAGTTTCCTAACTCAGTTTATGTGAACCGTTGTACTATAAGTATTATCATTATGTATTTTGTTTTCTTCTAAGTCAACGAGTTCTATTTTATATCATTAGATATAAGTATTGTGTGTGGGATTTATATATATATAATGATGCGAAGAGAGAGAGAGTTATGTAACGGAGGACAGTGTGCGCGCCACGAGGTGTGTAGGCCTCACTCCCTCCTCCCTCCTTCCCCCCTCCCTCCCCCCTCATCAAGAGCGTGGGAATCCTTTGTCGATCCCAGATTGAGAGAGCGAATGTGACGTCATGATTGCCGTTATGCTCGCTACGGGGCCGAGTATAAAAAGGGAGGTCTCGCCATTTTTAGATCAGAACTCATCAGGCAAAGCGACCTCTCATATCCCTTGCAACTATCCATATTCTTCCGACTGATGTGAACTTTCTCTACTCTCTGAACAGCCTACCTTCTTCTCTTCTCGTCCCTGTTTATAACCTCAATGACCCCTTTGGTGCAGATTTAGTCAGCCAAAGTATTATCGCTTGAGTTCTCACGAGATAAGTGCCTGTTAGATAGCCTATTTTTGGAAGGGTTAACTAGAATAGGATTGATTGATGTTTGTTGCACTCGTATATGTATTTCCCTGTGTACTATTATTCATGTTCCTGTTTTCTGCTGGTTTAGGTAATGCTAGACTGGGATAGGGTTCCTCGAGTTGTGATTTCCTATGAGTGCTAGGTTGGTTGAACCAGCACAATTGCAACGGAGACGTGGGAAGCCTAGGGGGTCTTTTTGATTGTGTACCGTGGGAGTTTAGCACTGTGTTGCGAGTGAGGGCTTTTGCCTGTGCCACCCAACACTGTGCTATCTCATTTGCTTGACTTTGAGAGGATCGCCAGGAGAGAACCAGATACTAGTGATCTGGATCTCTCAAGAGAGCATCCCGTCAATTACCGTAATTTGGCCGCACAGTCTTAAGGACCTCGCTAGGCTACGAGCCGCTTGCTCAGCCATTGTCTCTTAACCTTAGATATCCCAGCTAGACTTTGCTCGACCAGCAGATACAGCATAGTATTGAAGCTTCTCCTTATGTATATTATTGTTTAAGCACTATTGATTTCATGTGTGGCACGCTTAGCTACTTCAGAGATTAGTGGCCCACGAGCACAATCTTAGTAGGCTATTGCCAGTGCATTGTCGGAGTACTTCTTCTTAATGTTTGCCATATCCTATTGCTTATTCTTATAATTCTTCTTATGTCAATTTAAAGCCTTTAATTACCAGTGAGTTATTCATTAAATTGCTGTTCAAAATCCGATACTTACTTCTTATGAGTATTCGAGAAGCATCTAACTTATCAGAAGATTCCTTGCTTGATGCTCGAGGACTATTGTTTAACGTAACGTAATAGTGCCGATCCGAAGTAGAGGGTGGAGGACTTCTTAAGTTCTTAGTTCAAGGGTGGATTACTTCGGCTTCGGCCAACACTATTCTTTAGTGTTGTAGTACTTTCTTCTTTGTTTGATTGTTGACCAGACTAGATAACTCCCGTCTTGTTATTAGTCTGTTGTGTGAAACGCTAGTACCGAGTTCTTGTATACCCCGTTATAGCAGATAGAACTCTGGAGGGTAGTGGCGTTTTTTGTTCGGCTGGCAGTACTCTGGGGTTGGGATCGTGTGTTTCCGTTGTGGCAGCGAGCCATACTCGAGTCCTGTGTAAGAGCCCTAGTGTACCCGAGTGCCCGGTCGTAACAATATAAGATTGTTTTATTTCCGCTACTTATAGACGATTTTATGAAGCTTGGGAAGGAATATGGTAGAATGTTACATGTAGGCTACTGTAGATATGATAAGATTGTTTTATTTCCGCTACTTATAGACGATTTTATGAAGCTTGGGAAGGAATATGGTAGAATGTTACATGTAGGCTACTGTAGATATGATAAGATTGTTTTATTTCCGCTACTTATAGACGATTTTATGAAGCTCGGGAAGGAATATGGTAGAATGTTACATGTAGGCTACTGTAGATATGATAAGATTGTTTTATTTCCGCTACTTATAGACGATTTTATGAAGCTTGGGAAGGAATATGGTAGAATGTTACATGTAGGCTACTGTAGATATGATAAGATTGTTTTATTTCCGCTACTTATAGACGATTTTATGAAGCTTGGGAAGGAATATGGTAGAATGTTACATGTAGGCTACTGTAGATATGATAAGATTGTTTTATTTCCGCTACTTATAGACGATTTTATGAAGCTCGGGAAGGAATATGGTAGAATGTTACATGTAGGCTACTGTAGATATGATAAGATTGTTTTATTTCCGCTACTTATAGACTATTTTATGAAGCTTGGGAAGGAATATGGTAGAATGTTACATGTAGGCTACTGTAGATATGATAAGATTGTTTTATTTCCGCTACTTATAGACGATTTTATGAAGCTTGGGAAGGAATATGGTAGAATGTTACATGTAGGCTACTGTAGATATGAAAAGATTGTTTTATTTCCGCTACTTATAGACGATTTTATGAAGCTTGGGAAGGAATATGGTAGAATGTTACATGTAGGCTACTGTAGATATGATAAGATTGTTTTATTTCCGCTACTTATAGACGATTTTATGAAGCTTGGGAAGGAATATGGTAGAATGTTACATGTAGGCTACTGTAGATATGATAAGATTGTTTTATTTCCGCTACTTATAGACGATTTTATGAAGCTCGGGAAGGAATATGGTAGAATGTTACATGTAGGCTACTGTAGATATAAGATTGTTTTATTTCCGCTACTTATAGACTATTTTATGAAGCTCGGGAAGGAATATGGTAGAATGTTACATGTAGGCTACTGTAGATATGATAAGATTGTTTTATTTCCGCTACTTATAGACGATTTTATGAAGCTTGGGAAGGAATATGGTAGAATGTTACATGTAGGCTACTGTAGATATGATAAGATTGTTTTATTTCCGCTACTTATAGACGATTTTATGGAGCTTGGGAAGGAATAAGGTAGAATGTTACATGTAGGCTACTGTAGATATGATAAGATTGTTTTATTTCCGCTACTTATAGACGATTTTATGAAGCTTGGGAAGGAATATGGTAGAATGTTACATGTAGGCTACTGTAGATATGATAAGATTGTTTTATTTCCGCTACTTATAGACGATTTTATGAAGCTTGGGAAGGAATATGGTAGAATGTTACATGTATGCTACTGTAGATATGATAAGATTGTTTTATTTCCGCTACTTATAGACGATTTTATGAAGCTTGGGAAGGAATATGGTAGAATGTTACATGTAGGCTACTGTAGATATGATAAGATTGTTTTATTTCCGCTACTTATAGACGATTTTATGAAGCTTGGGAAGGAATATGGTAGAATGTTACATGTAGGCTACTGTAGATATGATAAGATTGTTTTATTTCCGCTACTTATAGACGATTTTATGAAGCTTGGGAAGGAATATGGTAGAATGTTACATGTAGGCTACTGTAGATATAAGATTGTTTTATTTCCGCTACTTATAGACGATTTTATGAAGCTTGGGAAGGAATATGGTAGAATGTTACATGTAGGCTACTGTAGATATGATAAGATTGTTTTATTTCCGCTACTTATAGACGATTTTATGAAGCTTGGGAAGGAATATGGTAGAATGTTACATGTAGGCTACTGTAGATATGATAAGATTGTTTTATTTCCGCTATTACGATTTTATGAAGCTTGGGAAGGAATATGGTAGAATGTTACATGTAGGCTACTGTAGATATGATAAGATTGTTTTATTTCCGCTACTTATAGACGATTTTATGAAGCTTGGGAAGGAATATGGTAGAATGTTACATGTAGGCTACTGTAGATATGATAAGATTGTTTTATTTCCGCTACTTATAGACGATTTTATGAAGCTTGGGAAGGAATATGGTAGAATGTTACATGTAGGCTACTGTAGATATGATAAGATTGTTTTATTTCCGCTACTTATAGACGATTTTATGAAGCTTGGGAAGGAATATGGTAGAATGTTACATGTAGGCTACTGTAGATATGATAAGATTGTTTTATTTCCGCTACTTATAGACGATTTTATGAAGCTTGGGAAGGAATATGGTAGAATGTTACATGTAGGCTACTGTAGATATGATAAAATTGTTTTATTTCCGCTACTTATAGACGATTTTATGAAGCTTGGGAAGGAATATGGTAGAATGTTACATGTAGGCTACTGTAGATATGATAAGATTGTTTTATTTCCGCTACTTATAGACGATTTTATGAAGCTTGGGAAGGAATATGGTAGAATGTTACATGTAGGCTACTGTAGATATGATAAGATTGTTTTATTTCCGCTACTTATAGACGATTTTATGAAGCTTGGGAAGGAATATGGTCGAATGTTACATGTAGGCTACTGTAGATATGATAAGATTGTTTTATTTCCGCTACTTATAGACGATTTTATGAAGCTTGGGAAGGAATATGGTAGAATGTTACAAATTGTTACATGTAGGCTACTGTAGATATGATAAGATTGTTTTATTTCCGCTACTTATAGACGATTTTATGAAGCTCGGGAAGGAATATGGTAGAATGTTACATGTAGGCTACTGTAGATATTATGATAAGATTGTTTTATTTCCGCTACTTATAGACGATTTTTTGAAGCTTGGGAAGGAATATGGTAGAATGTTACATGTAGGCTACTGTAGATATGATAAGATTGTTTTATTTCCGCTACTTATAGACGATTTTATGAAGCTTGGGAAGGAATATGGTAGAATGTTACATGTAGGCTACTGTAGATATGATAAGATTGTTTTATTTCCGCTACTTATAGACGATTTTTTGAAGCTTGGGAAGGAATATGGTAGAATGTTACATGTAGGCTACTGTAGATATGATAAGATTGTTTTATTTCCGCTACTTATAGACGATTTTATGAAGCTTGGGAAGGAATATGGTAGAATGTTACATGTAGGCTACTGTAGATATGATAAGATTGTTTTATTTCCGCTACTTATAGACGATTTTATGAAGCTTGGGAAGGAATATGGTAGAATGTTACAAATTGTTACATGTAGGCTACTGTAGATATGATAAGATTGTTTTATTTCCGCTACTTATAGACGATTTTATGAAGCTTGGGAAGGAATATGGTAGAATGTTACATGTAGGCTACTGTAGATATGATAAGATTGTTTTATTTCCGCTACTTATAGACGATTTTATGAAGCTTGGGAAGGAATATGGTAGAATGTTACATGTAGGCTACTGTAGATATGATAAGATTGTTTTATTTCCGCTACTTATAGACGATTTTATGAAGCTTGGGAAGGAATATGGTAGAATGTTACATGTAGGCTACTGTAGATATGATAAGATTGTTTTATTTCCGCTACTTATAGACGATTTTATGAAGCTTGGGAAGGAATATGGTAGAATGTTACATGTAGGCTACTGTAGATATGATGCTTGGGAAGGAATATGGTAGAATGTTACATGTAGGCTACTGTAGATATGATAAGATTGTTTTATTTCCGCTACTTATAGACGATTTTATGAAGCTTGGGAAGGAATATGGTAGAATGTTACATGTAGGCTACTGTAGATATGATAAGATTGTTTTATTTCCGCTACTTATAGACGATTTTATGGAGCTTGGGAAGGAATATGGTAGAATGTTACATGTAGGCTACTGTAGATATAAGATTGTTTTATTTCCGCTACTTATAGACGATTTTATGAAGCTTGGGAAGGAATATGGTAGAATGTTACATGTAGGCTACTGTAGATATGATAAGATTGTTTTATTTTCGCTATTTATAGACGATTTTATGAAGCTTGGGAAGGAATATTGGTAGAATGTTACATGTATGCTACTGTAGATATGATAAGATTGTTTTATTTCCGCTACTTATAGACGATTTTATGAAGCTTGGGAAGGAATATGGTAGAATGTTACATGTAGGCTACTGTAGATATGATAAGATTGTTTTATTTCCGCTACTTATAGACGATTTTATGAAGCTTGGGAAGGAATATGGTAGAATGTTACATGTAGGCTACTGTAGATATGATAAGATTGTTTTATTTCCGCTACTTATAGACTTTTTTATGAAGCTTGGGAAGGAATATGGTAGAATGTTACATGTAGGCTACTGTAGATATGATAAGATTGTTTTATTTCCGCTATTACGATTTTATGAAGCTTGGGAAGGAATATGGTAGAATGTTACATGTAGGCTACTGTAGATATGATAAGATTGTTTTATTTCCGCTACTTATAGACGATTTTATGAAGCTTGGGAAGGAATATGGTAGAATGTTACATGTAGGCTACTGTAGATATGATAAGATTGTTTTATTTCCGCTACTTATAGACGATTTTATGAAGCTTGGGAAGGAATATGGTAGAATGTTACATGTAGGCTACTGTAGATATGATAAGATTGTTTTATTTCCGCTACTTATAGACGATTTTATGAAGCTTGGGAAGGAATATGGTAGAATGTTACATGTAGGCTACTGTAGATATGATAAGATTGTTTTATTTCCGCTACTTATAGACGATTTTATGAAGCTTGGGAAGGAATATGGTAGAATGTTACATGTAGGCTACTGTAGATATGATAAAATTGTTTTATTTCCGCTACTTATAGAAGATTTTATGAAGCTTGGGAAGGAATATGGTAGAATGTTACAT
>JBAKBP010038394.1:0-16212 GCA_037953745.1 Lithodes maja
CAGTGGTGGTCTTTATTTTTGTCTGTGACAACGGGAAGTATTTTATATCATGAGTAGAATATAAGATGCATTGTAGTGTAAAGTTGAGAGAGAGAGCGAGCGGGCAGCGTGGGGGTAGTGAGTGTTGCTTCCCTCCTCCCTCCCGGATGAGTTTTTCCCGCCCGCGCGGGCTTTATCTCGCCTCTGATTGGCTGGTGGTTCTTGGCGTGTCCTAGGGGCCTGCTGCCTTGTGACGTATCGGCCTGTGATTGGCCGACCACCATGCCTTTGTGGGATACTGAGGGTCCTGAGGAGCTGCCCTCCTCAGGACAGGCTTGGCGTGCATGCTTCTAACATCCCTTTGCATACTCTCTCCCGATCACCCCCTTTACCACTATCTCTCTCTCTGACTTTCTTCTTTTCCATTGCTCCTCACCTTTATTCAATTACTTATCCCCTTGGGTTCTGCATACGGTTTCCATAGCCGGCCCATTGTATTGCATGCGCCGTCCTATGAGATATTTACATGTACTTAGAATAGGTTTGAGGGTTCTTAGTTAGTAGAGGTTAAGAACTCGGTGTGTGTCTCCATTATTGATTTAGTGGTCTGCTCTTTGATTTAATGCTAGACTGGGATAAGGTAACTGTAGTCGTCGTCACCGATGTGTGTATGGTTTGCTTATACCTACACGACTTCGACCGGTACTGTGGTAGCCTGTATTGTCTTTTCGCTTGCGTTCTTTACGAGTGCAGCATTGTGTTGACTGAGGGCGTTGGCCTGTTCCAGTTCCACACTTTGCTGCCTCTTTGCTTATCTTTTGAGGGTCGCCAGGATAGAACCAGATTCTTGTGATCTGGATCTATCAAGAGAGCACCCAAGTCAATTAACATAACGTAAGGGTGCAGTCTTAAGGACATCGCTTGGCTACGAGCCTGTCTTGCTCAACCACAGTTCCTTACCTAGAGTATTCCAGCTAGACATTATTAATTGAGTAGACACTTATTAGTATTCAATATAAGCTCTTTGATATGTACGCATTATTATTCACAGCATTTATGAGTCTAGGTTGTTGTTGAGTTGCACAACCATAGCAGACTGTTTCGTTGATGAGGAAGTATTTCTTTTAGTGTCGAGCATTACTGCCGTTGCGCATTTATAGTATTCCCGTGTCAGTTAACATTATATGTCCTCTCTTTTAGTGTATTCAGTCTACACGTATGGTGTCCTGCCTTGTGCCTTTATATAATTTTAGATACGAGCATCTTATGAGCATCAGACTTTCTTCAGAAGTTTCCAGGTCTATGCTGTAGGACTATACTTCACTTTCTTTCAGATAGGCATATAAGTTCGAGGGTTTGGATCTAGCGTACCGTTGTTGCATAGTGCCATATTACTAGTCCAATCATTAACACTTAAAGAGCGGCCTATGCGGTTTATAATATGTAGCCACCAGCGGGGTGTTTTTAGCCAAAATAGGGCTGTTTACGTGATCATTTTCATGCCTAAATAAGACCCAGAACGTAAAACAAGTATCTATCCCTGAAAGGGCATAAACAGAGCTTTCGGATGACACCATAACGATCCTTTTATGATGGCTAGTTTTCTTGCAAAAACCGTGCAACGCGAGTGCAAAAAGCATGTAATTAGGCACTTTCCCCATACAATTCCATATATAGCGAGTGAGAGAGGGAGGGAGGAGGTGAGATTCGTGTCAGTAGGTTCGCCGCGGTGGTCTGGAGCAGTCATACGCTCGCTACTCTCCTGCCACCACTTGTCTCTCTCTCTCAGCAACATTACGTGCTGAAATTGCCACTCGACCTATGTCGAGCGCCGCCACATAGTCCAGCTTTATTTAACTCGACTTATGTTGCGCGCCGCTAAAGAAGGGTTAAGTGCCCTTGTTTTATTCGTAGCCCCGGTCGTAACACTGCAGACATGGCCAACTGTCTTTCATTGTCAGACAAATTACAAGCGGACAACAGCATAAAGGCCTTTACTGCATCCGGTAATGTCATATCCTGTTCCGAACATTTAAAATACGTATGCTCAAACTTAGACACGAAGGTACGCATATTCTTGTCACTAGGCCGCCGTAGATTATAAATGTCATGGAACGCCGCAAACTGCCGTCTTCCTTTATCCACCAGTAACAACCCATCAAGCTTCTTTAACAATACTTCAACTCCGTCGTCTTTGTTTAAGTCCACGGCGGGTATTTCGGACGAGGCCTCTCTTGCCCGCCCAGTTAGAGACAAGTGGATCGCCAATGCATGTTTTTTCTTGGCCAAATCTGTCAACTCACACCAAATGTTTATATTTTGTTTCCAGTTTTCATACCCATCCTCATTCTCCAGTTTCGGTGGCCAATTAGAATTCGTTTTTCATGTTTTATATCTAACCTATTCTTGTGAAGTGGAACACTGTACTATTGTTAATCAAAATGGCTTCAAATATGGATCCTAAGACCGAAGAGAAGGAGACTTTATACTGGCTAAAACGAATTTGTTTAGCAGAAGAAAAAATCCAATCCAACCAGGAGACCATCATTGAAAACCAAAATGAACATAAGAGAGAACTAATGGCAACATTGTCCTCTCTTCAAATCAAAGAAAGCTCTAATGCAAACACTAACTGCATAACAAAACAAAACAATGATGTGCCTACAGAACAACCATCTGATTCCAATAGTGAGGAATGGCAAAAGCAACTCAACATTTGCAAACATGCATTTTACCACCATATCAGATCTGCAAGCATCAGCGCCATCTATAATAATTATCTTAAGCAAACTGAACCCGTAATCCCTCCTAAGTTCAGAGAAAAACCTATTCCTGGGCAAAGTGAAAACCACACAAAGAGACAACAAAAGTTAGAAATAGCAAAAGTCAAAACTGAAATTGAACGATTAGATGAACAAACAGAGAAACAGCTGCAAATCATGGAGGAAGCAGAAAACCAAATAACAACCTTGGTAACCAGACACGAATCCCCCGAGGAAAGGCAAAACCTCATAGCAAATTGGCTTTCAGACATTAAGAAGGAAGAAGACCTTTCTAACAGCATATGGGAGAAAATGCAAACTTTCTTCCAAGACATGAACAACCAAGACAAAACTGAAAGTAATACGCACGTTTCTAATGCCCCAAGAAACATCAACAGGAATCCAAATACTTATAGCAATACACATAAGAATACACATTATCAGAAGCAGAATACAGCAAAACCAAGCTATGCAAATTCTAAAAATGAACCAACCCTCCAAAGTTTAGGAACTGCAATCTCCCAACTAAATGCAGCTGTTCAAGGTATACTCCAACCAAATGACAAGCCAGACAGCAGAGGAAATTTTTTCGGGAATCGGCATTGGCGGAAAATTCCAAAATAGACCCAAAAGTAATCAATCTTTCCACAGTAAATTTTAGTGATGCTGAACACTCTATACTTGCTAAGGGTTTAAATTTCTGTCCCACACCCAAGGATCAAAATAGAGAAGAGCTTAACAATGATATCGATTACTTTTGCCGAAAACTAAGGCTAAAAGAATACTTTCATGACAAACCAATGGAAAACATTTCACTGGATAAAGGTAAGTCTTCTTGGGAACCTCCGAGTGGCCTAAACCAGACTTTGGACAAAACCATAACTTTCCTTAAATTTACTAAAACTATTACGAATGACCCCAAATGCAAAAAATCCAGTCTTAAATATGATGAACGCAGAGCAATAGATTCTCTAAAAAATCAAACTGACGTAACTATAAAAGAAGCAGATAAAGGATCAGCAGTCGTCCTAATGGACAGTATTTTCTATGAACATAAAGTTATGGAAATATTGAACGATCAAGAAACATATAAAAGGATCCCTAACAATGTTGATAAAACCACCATCAACAAAATCAAAACTGCTTTAAAAAAATACGAAAGCTCCCTAACTAAAGATGAAATAAAGTACCTTACAAATTTCGAATATAAACTAGTTTATTTTATGGCCTTCCAAAAATACACAAATCAAAATCCATAATCAAGGCTATCGAAAAAAGGGAATTCAGAGTATATATCGGTCCCGAACCCTTCAGATTTAAAGATGAGGCCTATTGTTGCTGGTCCTGCTTGCCCTACCCACAGACTCAGTCACCTCCTGGATATTGTACTACAACCTTTTATAAAACTCATCCCTGCATACATAAAGAATAATCTAGACTTTTTAAATAAAATCCCTTCTCAGCTGAGTGACTCTGACATTTTTGTGACTCTCGACGTAGTTAGCCTATATAGCAACATCCGTCATGAATTGGGATACAAAGCCATAAATTATTGGCTTGAAAATCATTTTGAACAAACAAACCGTTTACCCTCTAGCCTGATTTCGGACGGGTGCAAATTGATCCTCGAAAATAACTCCTTTGAGTTTAATGGATCAAATTATCTACAAGTATCTGGAACAGCAATGGGAACGAAGTTTGCCCCAAATTATGCAAATCTGGTCCTCGGATATTTGGAGAATACCTTATATTATAAAATACTCTCCTCGTTTGGCGAATCCACTGCCAATAAAATAAAGAACAACTATATGAGATATTTAGATGATGTCTTCATGGTATGGGATGAAAGAGATGGTGATGTATACACGCTAATAGACTTGATGAATGAGCTTGATCCCAAAATTAATTTCACCTGTGATAAAATAGGAGATACGGTAACTTTCTTGGATGTTAAAATTATGAAGCAAACAAATGCAGTGATAACAGATGTCCACTATAAAGCTACTGACACAAAACAATATCTGGAATATAACTCGAACCACCCGAGACACGTAAAAAAACATTCCATTCAACTTAGCACGCAGAATTTGCACAATTGTTTCAGAACCTACTCTGAGAGATATAAGATTAAGTGAATTAAAAGACTTTTTATTGGATCGTAATTATCCTAAAGGCATAATAAATAATGGAATAAGTCACGCAAAGTAGATCTCCATCAGCGTACTACGCACCAGTGATAAAGCAACTGACAATACATCCAATGATATACTACCATACATAAGTACATACAATCCAAACTTCGATGATCATTTCAGTGGAGCAAAATCCGCAATTGCCCTATTAAAAACCTCTCAAGAAACTAAGCATATATTTAAAGATGTTTTATTAATAAAGTCGAAGAAACAACCCAGTAACCTTAAGAATTTGCTAACCAAGGCCAGATTCAATACGGTACAAAATCAAGGGGTGACGAAATGTGGTAACCCCACACAAATAATAGAAGGGAATCAATTCAAATTTGTAGATACTAATTACACATTTGAAATTAATCATAATATGAATTGTTCCACGCTCAATTGTATCTACGTGATTCGTTGTAATGGCTGTAATTCCATCTACATTGGCGAGACTTCGAATCTTAGACTTAGAACAAACCTGCTGCACAGGGACCACATTAGACATAATACAGGGCTATATGTTAGTACTCACATATCAAAATGTGCTAAAGATAAATCTCCTAATTTTAATATAATGCCCTTTTACAAAGTAAAGAAAAATGACGTTGCTTTGAGAAAGAGTAAAGAAAGTCACTTCATAAATAAATTCAAGCCTCATTTGAATAAAGAACTATAAATAGACTCTGAACGAAAAACAATATTGGAACAAGAACGAAGTATTTTTTTAACTACCATAACCTAAGACAAATCATTTATTGTCTAAACCAGTGACTGGAAATCCACAGAAGAGTACAGAACAAATACCTGACTCTGGAGCCAGCCACTCTTGCAAATTTGTTTTAATAATAACTGAAGATCTACGAAAGTAGAGACATGCATTTTAACACTTTTACATAAAAATTAGTTTAATATGTACACAACAGTCCGAGCCTTCTAATAAGATACTCGGACATACTTTTTAAACCCTTATTTTGTGCATGCAATATATTTTAGATGCAATTTAATTTTAGCACTAACATTTTTTAAACTTTGTGCAGTGAACCTACCCTTTTCTACACACGCTTAGTGTGGAAGCATATTCGCATATATTTTTACCACAAGAATCAATATTTTTCATGTTTTATATATATATATATATAATTATATATACAGTATATATTTATTGAAATGCCGGGGTTAAGCAGCCACCCTCAGATCAATACATAGCAGTAATCAGGGACAGCCACAACACCAAAAGGAGAGGACACAGGAACCGACCAGCTTCTCAGGCTTTAATTCCGGAAGTAAATAAGTCTACCCCTTTCTCCGGATCCGCCCATGCTCTAATGAGGTAAAACTGTACTACAAATCCAGGTGGCGCTGGGGGTCTTATTCAAATGACTATCGTGTGTGATGCACCATTGAGGTGTTTTGGGGGTTTTCGTGATTTAAGAGGTTTAATACAGTTCTCAACTATCTATGACACATAGTTGTGTAGTATATTTTTACTAGATTCATAATATGATGGTTATATACTCGTTAATGCAGTGAATATATACTTATTAACATAATTTGATACATAAATATCAGCTTCCTGTACAATAAATTTAGTTTCATCTAATGTGGTGTGATAGGCTGGGCGAAATATTAATACTCATTGAAGTATTATATTTACTTTCTTTTTAGTTACTAACAAATACGTGTTTCAGTAGAAATTGGCTGAACATACGGTATTATATTCTGTAGCTGTAGAATTTGGCAGGTTGAATGTCTGCGCCTGCACACTATAGTTTCTTTCCTACAAAACAAGCTATCGTGCGCTTTTAAGTTACCAATTTGTAATCCACTATCAAATTGGGCAGCTAAATATGTTACCGGCTATATTTCTTATTAGACCAGTGCCAGGAAATCAATCAATGTGAATCAGAATGTCATAGAACACAGAGGCAGCAAATTACATACGTGGAGATGCAGGAAATTCGAAAAAGATGATGACAAAAAAATTGATGACAAAAAAATTGACAACACTGCCTTTTCCACGGGCGACTGTTTAGGTCGTCAGCTGACCGCGGCGGGATATACGTACACAGTGTTGCCAAGGTCTTCTTTTGTTCGCACCATTGGGCTAGTTAGGATTCGTTCAGAAGCGTAGATTTGCGAGTTTCCATTTCAAACTATATTATATTCTTGATTTACAGTGTGATGGGGTGGATAGCCTCTGAAGTATTATCCTAACTAACTAACATTGAGGAAAGCGGAATTAGGCTGGTTCTATATACTATTACAGTTGTAGAGGTGTTGAGTGTTGAGTAGCCTATAGCTCGGCTACATTTCATACAAACGTTCATCATGGCTTTCTGTTGGTTGTACTATACATGCATGGTAGCCTATGTGGTGGTGACTGAATAGCCTAATTAAGTGATTGTTTGTGAGGGGGAATTGGGACATTGATGCAGATTTGATGAGTGCATGATTGTGATAATAATGTGTTACGACCGGGTACTCGGGTACACTAGGGCTCTCAAACAGGACTCGAGTATGGCTCGCTGCCACAACGGAAACACACGATCCCAACCCCAGAGTACTGCCAGCCGAACAAAAAAACACCAATACCCTCCAGAGTTCTATCGGCTATAACGGGGTATACAAGAACTCGGTACTAGCGTTTCACAACAGACTAATAAAGAGACGGGAGTTATCTAGTCTGGTCAACAATCAAACAAAGAAGTAAATACAACAACACCAAAGAATAGTGTTGGCCGAAGCCGAAGTAATCCACCCTTGACTAAGAACTTAAGAAGTCCTCCACCCTCTACTTCGGATCGGCACTATTACGTTACGTTAAACAATAGTCCTCGAGCATCGAGCAAGGAATCTTCTGATAAAGTTAGATGCTTCTCGGATACTCGTAAGAAGTAAGTATCGGATTTTGAACAGCAATTCAATAAGCAACACACTGGCAATTAACTAACATTAAAGGCTTTAAATTGGCATAAGAAGAATTATAAGAATAGACAGTAGTAAATGGCAAACATAAAAAAGAAGTACTCCGACAATGCACTGGCAATAGCCTACTAGGATTGTGCTCGGGGGCCACTAATCTCTAAAGTAGCTATGCGTGCCACACATGAAATCAATAGTGCATAAACAATAACATACATAAGGAAAGCTTCAATACTATGCTGTATCTGCTGACCGAGCAAAGTCTAGCTGGGATGTAGTAGGCTAGGAAACAATGGCTGAGCAAGCGGCTCGTAGCCTAGCGAGGTCCTAAAGACTGTGCGGCCAAATTACGGTAATTGACGGGATGCTCTCTTGAGAGATCCAGATCACTAGTATCTGGTTCTCTCCTGGCGATCCTCTCAAAGTCAAGCAAACGAGTTAGCACAGTGTTGGGTGGCAGAGGCAAAAGCCCTCACTCGCAACACAGCGCTAAACTCCCAAGGTACACAGTCAGAAAGACCACCTAGGCTTCCCAAGTCTCCATTGCGATTGTACAGGTTCAACAAAACCTAATACACATAGGGAATCACAACTCTAGTAGCCTTATCCCAGTCTAGCATTACCTAGATCAGCAGAAAACAGGAACATGAATAATCATACACAGGGAAATGCATATACGAGTGCAACAAACATTAATCAATCCTATTCTAGTTATCCCTTCCAAAATAGACTATCTAATAGGCATATATCTCGTGAGAACTCAAGCGATAATACTTTGGCTGACTAACTCTGCACCAAAGGGATCATTGAGGTTAATAAAGGTTCGGGAAAAGAAGAAGGTAGGCGGTACAGAGAGTAGAGAAAGTTCACATCAGTCGGAAGAATATGTATAGTTGCAAGGGATATGAGAAGTCGCTCTGCCTAATGAGTTCTGAAGAATATGTGGCGAGACTTCCCTTTTTATACTCGGCCCTCTAGTGAGCATATCGCAAACTACTAAGGACCGCCCACTGACAATCATTACGTAATATTCTCTCTCAATCTGGGATCGACAAAGGATTTCCCACGCGCTGAGGGGGAGGAGGGAGGAGGGAGGAGGGAATTAGGCCTACCTGCCGCATGGCGCACTCACTGGCCCCCGTTACGTAATCTCTCTCTCTCCTCTCATCATTACAAATAAGTCCCACACACAATACTTATAACTAATGATATAAAATAGAACTCGTTGACTCAGATGAAAACAAAATACATATTTATAATACTTATAGTACAACGGCTCACATAAACTAAGTTAGGAAACTCTACACAGACTACAGCCAAAGTTCCTGCCCTGACGATCCTAGCGAGAGTGGGGCCTGACTGGGCGTTCTGTACAGCATGCTCACACTCGACATGCGTCACAAATGTATGTGGTACTTCATTAATATTTAAATGATGTGACACGTAGGCCACTACTCATACAGTAGGCTATATATGGGACTAGGCCTAGTTATATTTGGGGAACTCATAGTATCATGTATGCATGGCTGTTAAAGATAAACATATCAGAAAATGTGTGTGATAGGATTAAAATAGCTGAAATTTTCTGTTGTGCGGTATTAAGTGATTGGGCTACTTTTGGGCGAGTTTGGAGATGTGATATGCGCTGGCAACCTTGGAATACACACACACACACACGCACGCACGACACAATCTATAACTGAACATTTTACCTTTATTAAGACTATAATCCACATTATATTAAGATTTCCATCTGTGAGAAACAAATATCTACCACCATTACTGCTAATGTGCACATAGATGCACAACTAATGTCAAATTTAACAAAGTAAGTTAAGTGGGGAAGAGATGTTTACTGTCTGAGAAGTTTCGTTTAATGACTATTATGGGTAGCGAACACTGGCATCAATTTATTATGCGCTTGCCAAATCTGAAACTAGTTTATAATTGTATAATCTAATATCCAGTAAAGTGGCTAATGACGATTATTTTATAAGTTCATCTCGAGTTTTTACACATATAATTTTAATTTTAGGACATGGATACCTATCTATTAAAATATTAACAGGACTATTTTTCGAATGACTGCCATGTTTTTTTGTGGGCCTAATCAAATATATTTTATTAATCATAAATACTTTGTATATTGGACAATGTACTGAATAGAATGTTAGAGTAATATGTCTGTAACATTCATGACTATAGAAATCCAGTGATATTTTGATGACTGCGATTTAAAAAATTCAATTCACTAGATGGCAACACATTTAGGTTGGTGCGAACCAAAGGCAGGAAAAATAGCAGACAATTTTTTTATTTTCCCCCAATTCCGGAGGAATGGGTGAGTACCCCATTTAAAGTAGTTCGAGCCCTGACAAATCCTGGAAGCCCCAGCTCCTCCAATGACAGCGGCCGACACAAAACAACGCGGCCTATCACGACGCTCCAGCCCGATTTAAACTATAGTGAGGATATGTTCATGCTAATTAAACATCAAGAGCCTTACCAATATCGATATAAGTGGGAACCTCAGCCACCTCTCGATAATACCTATCCGCAAGAATGGGAATAAGTTAGGTCCAGTGATCCATATAAAAACTATTATAGCCTGCACAAGAATAAAAGCTAGATTTCAGTATGGACAAAAAATCCTCCATTACGTCACCATTGTGCCTTCTAAAAATAAGTAACCTATATCACGAGATTAAGAATCTCCATATGTACCCATTAATATCTGACCTGTATTTTTAGGCTAAGTATTACGTTTTCTATAACCATTACAACGATATCCACATGCTCCTATGAAATTGAAATCCAGTAAGTTGAACGGTAAAAATAAGTTGAACATAGCCTTACGTTTCCTGAAGAAAAGTAAGCAAAATACGACTGCCACCTTCTCCTGGAATACCACCAGAAGCGGGTTCATGCAAGACTGTTGAAGCTTCCTAGACGTCCAGCCCCGACTCCCCTTTCCCTGCCCCTCGGAGGAAGGCCGTGCCCCTGACGTCCAGCCCTTCAGACTTTTGAGTCCACGTCGACCAGACTCTGACTTTAGGCTACTTCTTCTTTTACCATAAGTGTCCCTGAGTGTGTTACGTTGTTGGTTATCGTTGTAAGGTAAGGTAAAATATGCGAGTATTCCTAGTTTAATTTAGTCTAGATCTGTGCCTAAGATCTTTAGTGAATTTGTATTGATCGTACAATTAATTAATGTAGATCCGTACAGTGATTCTTTGAGTAAGAGAAAATATTTATACTTCGTGTTCAGCTTTCAGAACCGTAATCTTTCCATGTTATTTACTCATTATTACACATCATTTATAGTGAATACTCTCAGATTTTCCTCTCATGTGTTCATTATTTTGTGTATAAACCAAGTCGAAGCCTAAGTGTATACCGTGAAGTGATTATCTCTATAAATCTAAGTGTATACCGTGAAGTGATTATATCTATAAATCTAAGTGTATACCGTGAAGTGATTATATCTATAAATCTAAGTGTATACCGTGAAGTGATTATCTCTATAAATCTAAGTATATACCGTGAAGTGATTATATCTATAAATCTAAGTGTATACCGTGAAGTGATTATATCTATAAATCTAAGTGTATACCGTGAAGTGATTATATCTATAAATCTAAGTGTATACCGTGAAGTGATTATCTCTATAAATCTAAGTGTATACCGTGAAGTGATTATATCTATAAATCTAAGTGTATACCGTGAAGTGATTATCTCTATAAATCTAAGTGTATACCGTGAAGTGATTATATCTATAAATCTAAGTGTATACCGTGAAGTGATTATATCTATAAATCTAAGTGTATACCGTGAAGTGATTATATCTATAAATCTAAGTGTATACCGTGAAGTGATTATCTCTATAAATCTAAGTGTATACCGTGAAGTGATTATATCTATAAATCTAAGTGTATACCGTGAAGTGATTATATCTATAAATCTAAGTGTATACCGTGAAGTGATTATCTCTATAAATCTAAGTGTATACCGTGAAGTGATTATATCTATAAATCTAAGTGTATACCGTGAAGTGATTATCTCTATAAATCTTCTATATAACTAGAACCTACGCCCAATTTTAGTATTCTTCTTTATCTTTGCTTGTGCTAATTTAAGGTAGTTCTTTGCATACCGTTTGAAAGTAAAAATCCCCTCTCCGTTGAGTTACGAATTATTCCTTAACCTAATCATCGGATATTCCAGTTATAGTGAATATTCTAATAATATACGCTAGTCGGATTATATAATTCTTTCCATGCTTCTTTAGGAATTCCGATTGATTTATTCATCAAGTTTACCTAACTTTTGACCTTCAAGTCAAGATCGATATATTCCTTTGGTAATATATTCATTCTACCGGAATTTAGGTAAGAATTCAACGCTACTCGTTCTGCGTTCTTTTAAGAACTTTTTAATCTATTTAGAACTCCTTGTATACCATTGTTGGTAATCTCTTAGTGCAACTTAGTCGCGTACAACCATTCTAGATAGTAATTTGTTTTAGCTATCTGTCCACGTCATTTTATATGCGTTCTTGTCGATTCTATATTTACTTGATTATAATTGTCTGAGTAATTGATATACTTTGATATTCTCCGTATATCTATTGAGAATCTGAATTCCTAATCGTGTGAATTGATTTCATATACAGAGTAGATGGAACGAATATACATTTTCACTATTTGCGAATACGAATGCATTTTTTTTTTATAAAATTCGCGAATTCGAATACGAATTGCGAATATTTCAATCTTTATTTAACCCTAGAAGGGGAAACCGGGGTCACCACGACCCCGAAATATCGTGCGCGGGCTTGTTTCTTGGTGTTGTGGCGTGACGCGGCCCGGTAGCCACGAGTTTGGGTGAGGGAACGGCAGTCTACACCCACCGCTCATCGTGTGCACACCTACAAGCCCGAAGCTCTGCCCCTCGCAGCCCTACCAGCCCGTTTGGGTCATATTGACCCGACCATTCCCCTTATAAGGTAAGCATTTTCGTTCTCGATTTGTTTGGTTTCGTGCTTGTGCAAGCTATGTTGACGGATAGATTTATGGTGTATTATGCTTATATGATTGACATATATATTCCCCAGCTTCCCATAACAATTTCATAGGCATTTGACCCCAGGAACTATTTTTTATGAATATTTTTCCTAATTCTGGATTTTCTTGCTTTTGAATAGTCCCGCCATGGCTGACCCCAAGAACCTGTCGGATGAAGAAATATCGTCCCTGCTCGACCAACTCGACACCACCGAGGATGGCGACATCGAATTCGTCGACTGTGGTTCTGATGTGACCATTGAACCCATTCTAGAGCCCATGGGAGATCTGTATGAGCCTGATTATGAGTCAGAAGACGAGGATGATGAGGCCGATAGACGGGGACCTGCCTACCCCTATGACGAAGACGACCCCCCATCCCCCGTCGTGAACCCACCCTCGCCAAACGACTATGACTCTCCCTCGCACTCCCCACGTGCTAGCACACCATCTCCAGAGGCCACAGCCCCCACAGCCCCTCCTGCAGCCCCTGCCACCCCTCCTGTAGCCCCTGCCGCCCCTCCTGCCGCCCCTGCCACCCCTCCTGCAGCCCCTGCCACCCCTCCTGCCGCCCCTGCAGCCCCTGCAATTGACCCTCTATACATGTTTCCTGTGCCAGGAGACACGGTGCTGTCCATTGACAGCCTAACAGTGTGGACCAAGAAACCGCCAGGACCACCACGAGTGTCCAAGCGGAAGAGGTCCTCACAGGCATACGTGGAGGGGCCGACACCGGACACCTTCTTAGCAAACACTGTGCCCGATATCTTCCTGCTGTTTTTGGATGAGACCATGTTAGCCCGCATTTGTGTTCACACCAACTCCTTCATCAAGAAGGTGAGGGATAAGGTAAAGAACAAGACCAACACCTACAGCGACATAGGGCTGCTTGAGCTGAAGGCACTGTTGGGGGTTCTGATCGTGGCCGGGGCCAAGAAGGACAATCATATCTCGGCCGAGGAGATGTTCAGCACTGATATGGGGTGTCCCCTGTATAGATGTGCCATGTCGGAGACCCGCTTCAGTCTCCTGATGAGGTGTCTGCGGTTCGATGATGCCACAACTCGGGTTCAACGACGGCTGACTGACCGCTTCGCACCTATCCGGGAGTTGTGGGACGAATTAATCAGGCACTGCAGGCACAACTATACCCCGGGCGAGGCTGTCACTGTTGACGAGCAGCTACTGGCTTATCGTGGGCGATGTGTGTTCAAGACCTACATACCCAACAAACCAGCTAAGTAAGTATAATATTGATTTGTTTAGGATGAAAGTGGAGACAACTGATAATGGGGATGGGAAAGTGTGGGTGAGGACACTTTTGGAGATGGTGGGAAAGAGAGAAAAAGTGAATGAAAGACTTACCTTATATTATTATAGGATAGACCTTATTTTATTGATGTCTTAGTATTATATTTATGTGATGTATGTTATTTACTGATTGACCTGACCTTCACTAATGGCTTGCCTTTACAAATGTATAGCCTTACCTGACCACCTGATGACTTACCTGACCTTCACTATTGACTTACGTGACACACCTACAGTAATTACGTACCTGACCTGCCTTCACTAATGATTTACCTGACCTACCTTCACCAATGACTTACCTTTACAAATGTATAGCCTTACCTGACCACCTGATGACTTACCTGACCTTCACTATTGACTTACGTGACACACCTACAGTAATTACGTACCTGACCTGCCTTCACTAATGATTTACCAGACCTACCTTCACCAATGACTTACCTTTGACGATTTATTTACTTACCTTACTTGGAATTCGATGTATTTCTAATAACTTCTTTTTGTTCACAGGTATGGCCTCAAGCTGGTCCTCGCCTGTGACTGCCGGACATACTACATGTTTAACGCCTACCCTTACCTGGGGAAGGGGTCCATACCTGCCCAGCCAGGAATGAACCAGGGGCACTACCTCACCATCAAGTTGTTGGAGGACTGCTACAGGAGTGACAGGACTGTGACCACAGACAACTGGTTCACGTCGATTGGGTTGGCCAAGGACCTGAAGGAGAAGGGCCTCACGACAGTGGGCACCCTAAGAAAGAAGCCAAATGTACCTCAACTGATCTATGGCCCCAAGAAGGGAGCCCCCAAGGCAGACCACAGAATCCGGCCTGTCGGAACAACCGCCTTTCTGTTTCACGACTACATCACAGCCATCTCGTACAAGCCAAAAGCCGACAAGACAGTGGCCCTCCTGTCCACACTCCATCACAACATCGAGATCGGGGAGAAGAACAAGGCCACTGCACTTCTATATTATAATAAACACAAAGGAGGAGTGGACACATTTGATCAACTATGTGCAAATTATAATTGCAGCAGGCAGACTCGACGGTGGCCAGTGTGTATCTTCCTGGGGATGCTCAACATTGCCTGCATCAACTCGCACATCATCTACAACAGCCGGCTAATGAGGGAAGGGAAGAAGCAGATAGGGAGGCGAGATTTTATGAAGCAGCTGGGCTCTTCACTGATACAACCATGGGCCGCCCACCGACTTTCCCTACCCGGGCAGCATACGTCAGTGAAGAACGTGATCAGAGACGCCTTCCACTACACCACTCTCCCTCCTCCTTCACCAGTTGATGTACGTGGTGCTGGGAAACGAGTTCGATGCGTCATATGTCCCAGGGGCAGCGACAAGAAGACCAGCAACAACTGCATCACCTGTGGGCGGCCTGTGTGCCCCGCTCACTCCCACATCCTGTGCGTCAACTGCCAAGCCGCTTAGGTAAATATTATTATTTTGTTCCCAGGTTACTTCTTCGACATCTAAGTATAATATAACACAATTTCAGCACATTTGGTCATGTTTCAAGCCCAAACAAGCATGTTTCCAGTCATTTTGAGGGGGCCTTCTGTAGAAAATGTTGAATGGCGGGGAGTTAGGTTACTAAAAAGTCACTAAATATCTTTTTTTTTTTGCCAAATTTACTTATTATACATGTGTCTATACAATTACAGAGTTTCAGCACAATAAACCATGTTTCAGGGCCTCTTTTGGGGTTTTATGTGAAAGTATAGAAAATTGTGTGATTTTGTGTGACTAAAAAGTACCTCTCTTTTGTTTCTTCCAGATCGTTTCGTTCCTGGGGTCTACGCCCTCCAGGTTTTAGGAGGAACTTACCCCATCATCACGCCTTCATACTGCGAAGTATCAGATAATTTGGTCGGTAATTTATTTTTATTTGATTTTTTTAGTGGACACCATTTTTTTGCCTGGATAATTTGGAACACGAGTGCCTCAACACGCAACTACTCAGGAAATATTCTATAAAC
>JBAKBP010038395.1:0-16211 GCA_037953745.1 Lithodes maja
CTGCCCACTTAACCTCGGGCCATTGGTGCTCCCGGCACTTCTTCTCAAAACGCAGGAAAAACTCGGTGACACCCGACTCATCAAATACAGGGACTAACTTAAGAAGGTGCGATAAAGACTAATCAAGGCCTCGATTCCCAGAACCGAGACGCTGCCCTGTCGACTCCACCCGAGACTTCTCAAGATCTCTGTCTGCACAGTACTTCGTAGCCTCAACCTAAAGCTCAGCCTCCCGCTGCTGCTGCTGAACCTTAGCCATCCCAAGCTGCTGATTAAGTTTGGCGAGTTCGAGCTGAAACAACATTTCGGCAGACAAACCTTGAGGAGGGGGTGCTACTATCGGGGAACCACCCCGTGAGCCACCAAGAGCCATACCCAACTGCCAGCGGGTATCGGCCTGCGGGAACGTACCCGGCTCCGGAGCCCGAGGGGGCGCCATGGTAGGAGTCGAGTGGAATGGGGGCTGGGCTGAAGGTGCCCCAGCTCCTGCTCCACCCGAAGCCCCACGCACCCCACCGAGCACACAGGTAACCAGCTCACCTCTCGACAAACCGCTAGTACCGGGAAACCCTAAGACCGTGGCTACACACTGCAGTCCGTACCGGTCTAGCCCCGACACCCGCTCCGCTGACACAGGCTCCTCCAAAAATATCCGAGCATCCTCCTCACTGTTTACCACCCGAGCGCCGCTAGACAACTCCACCTTCTCCACCTCCTCGCCTGTGCTCTCACTATGTACTGATCCGTCGTTCGACATGGTGTCCACCGGAAATCCTCAACGTTTATAAAAAAAAAAAAAACCTACTCTCATGTAGCACTATTCACTCAAAAATGCTTGAAGACAACTCAAGTGCTATACTACGTTGCCAAAAAAAAAAAATTCCCACGTGTCCAAAATATTCCTCAAAAACAAATGTCCAGAAATCCTGCAATTATTTCTTAGTTCACTAGGTTAACTAAGATAAGATACTAGGCAAGGTCGCCATTTGTTACGACCGGGACTACGAATAAAACAAGGGCACTTAATGATTGGACTAGTAATAGGGCACTATGCAACAACGGTACGCTAGATCCAAACCCTTGAACTTATATGCCGGCGAACAAAACACCTATACCCTCCAGAGTTAATCTGCGATAACGGGATATCCTTAACTGGGCATAAATGTACTCTACTTCAGGCTAACCCACACTGGTATAGCCTGATAACACACAGGATGCAAGTTACGTTAAAATGCATAAACTAGAATCTAGGGAAAGATCAATTAAATCACTGCAAGTTTTAATATAATAAAAAGATGCTTCAATACAGTTACTCTAAACAACAATAACCTCTTCACTCCTATCTGAAAGAAAGTGAAGTATAGTCCTACAGCATAGACCTGGACATTTCTGAAGAAAGTCTGATGCTCATAAGATGCTCGTATTTTAAACTATATAAATGCAGGAGGCAGGACACCACACGTGTAAAGCGAATACACAAACAGGTAGGACATAAAATGTTAACTGACACGAGAATACTATAAAGGCGCAACGGTAGTAATCTATCTATCTATCTATTGCCTGACGCCGTGATCCCCGAAGGGGTGGCCACGAATGAACCGCCCCCATGCACCTCTGTCCCCAGTCAGTCGACGCCCCTCCCCCCAACCAGCACCGCCTTCATTCATGTAGTTCCTCACTCCATCCTTCCACCTCATATTCGGTCTACCTCTCCCCCTGTCCCTCCACCTCGCTCTCGTACACCCTCTTAGTCATTCTCTCGCTTTCCATACGTTCCATATGGCAGAACCATCTCAAGTTGTTCCTTTTCACACTTTCCAGCACATCTACCTCCACACCACACCTCCTTCTTACTTCCTCATTAGTCTGTCTATCCCTCCATGTAATTCCGCACGCACTCCTTAAGTAATTCATTTCCACTGCTCTCACTCTTGGTCTGAGTCTCTCAACCAACGTCCATGCTTCGCTTCCGTAAGTCAGTGTCGGGATTACCACACTGTCATGCAAGGACTTCTTCACTTCCATACTGACCACCCTATTTCTTCTTACTGCTTTTAGCATTCTTACAACCTTCTTCCCCTGTTGTACCCTCTCCCGCACCTCTTCATCCATAGTCCCATCTTTACTCAACACACTGCCCAGATACTTAAAAGAGTTGACGATCTCCATAGCCTGACCGTTCAGCTTCACCTCACACTCTGTGACTTCACCCCTTTCGAAGACCATAACCTTGCTCTTCCCCGTATTTACCTTCAAATTCCGTTTTTCGCACACTGTTCCAAACTCATTTACCAGACCCTGCAACTCCCATTCATTATCACTCATCAGAACTGTATCATCCGCAAACAGCAGTATAGGTAGCTTCCACTCAATTCCCTCCCTTTTCAGCAATACACCAACATCCACTGCTCTTGATAGTATTTCTTTCATAACTCCATCCATATATACAGTAAACAACCACGGGGACATCACACACCCCTGTTTCAAACCAACATTCAGGTCAAAGAACTCGCTCTGCTCACTCTCCACACGTACTGCCGCCTTTGCACCCTCATACATGCTCTTCACTGCTTTCAGCAACTTGCCCTCTACTCCGTATATTCTAAGTACTTTCCACAAACCTTCTCTATCCACTCTGTCACGGTAGTAATGCTCGACACTAAAAGAAGTACTTCCTCATCAACGAAACAGCCTACTATGGTTGGGCAACTCAACAACAACCTAGACTAATAAATGCTTGTGAATAATAATGCACACATATCAAAAGAGCTTTAGGTCCTAATAGTCCATGAGCCAAGACCCGAATTTTGGGATATCGGTACCACCCGGGGTGACTAATTCTCTTAGGTGTTTTTAGCTTGCTACATGTCTCTAGTTTATGTTTTGATATGATAGCCCTTGCACATTGGTAGCTTAATGGTCGTTATCACTTCTTGAATAGACATACCCTACCGAAAATTCCGAATTTTTTTAAAATGTCAAATTTGGGGACAGGAATGCCTAAATGTCAACAAAATGCATATAGTAATTGTCACATTTAATACAAGTCCTGTAAATACACACTAAGCATGCCATGGGCTTGTACATACTATTATGGCAAATTACTACTCCTAAATATCATCTACATCAGACTCGGAATCTGACTGTTGTGCCACCGGCTCTTCTTCAATAGCCGTGTTCTGACATGTCTGTAACCTGCACATGTCCGTGCATTTTAGACCATTGCTGAGGCAAGTACACTTAGGGAGTTCGCATGACCGCACACACTTGCAAGACAGTAGCTGCATAACAGCATCTGGTGCTGGTGAGCCTCGCATCCAGTTGACGGCAAGCTTACCGTCCTCATCTGTCATCCAACCGCAGTCTGTTGGGTTCGCAACAAATGGCTGGCTCTGAAGACTTCTCCTCCAGATCGCAGCCTGGTAGTTTGCACGCAGTGCATGCATGAAGAGGCAGTCCTCACAAGGAGGGAGTTGACTTGACTCTACCTCTCCACGTCTTGCACAGAACAGCTCATACCGAAGCTTGTTTACCTTAGTTGTGTGGGTAGATGGTAGGTACATGTGGCAGGTGATTTCCTGTAGCTTCTCAAAGAGTTCAGGAGACACTTCCCATGAGCGTCCAAGTTCGTGAAAAGCATCCTGGTATGTCTTGTCCATCTTCACCTGCTTGAGTGTCGTCATCTTCCCTCGGCCAGCGAATGCACTGACGGTATCACAGCCTGTAAAGGCATGCATACCAATCAATGAATCACACACGCTGCCTCCCAGTGTGCGGCTCAGTGTGGTGATATCCAGGAATCTTGTCCGGTTCTTCGTCCCGCACTTCTGGAACAGATGGGATGGGATCTTGTGGCACATGCCAAGACACAACACCATGACGTCTGTATCTTCTGCAGTGATGATGACAGACTTGTTCCCAGATTCTGCTGCATGAAGTGCATGGAGAAGAAGGCGTGTGTCTGCTTCTTCTTGAGTTGACTTAAGCTCAGGAGCCTCTTCCCACTGCTCTTTGGTGATCTTGAAGCAGCGCTGCTCACATGTGACATACAGCTCCTTGTCCTTGAGCTTCTCCCTGTGCTGTGGTGCCTTCCATTCTTCTACCAAGAACTTGATAAGACTTGCCTTGTTGGAGGAACTACCGAGTAACTTTCTCCACTGCTGGATGTTGTGCCCAGGTTGAATGTTCTTGAAATGAATTCCTGTGCCTGCACTTCTTTTGGCTCGTTCTGCATCCTTGATGGATGTCTCCTTGTAGATATCAAACACAACATCAATGCGCCTGCTCTTAGCACCTTCATGAACAGCGTGACTCAGTGCTGTACCTGCAAGCTGTGAAAAAGTTTTGTCGTTTCCCTTCAGTTTGTGGACCAGGCTCATCCCATCAATTATGGTAGCAGAGGGCTCGGGTATCACTTCTGCAGGAGAAACATTCCTCTCTAACTCCTTTGCTAGGGCAGCCTTGTTGGTCTTGCGGAGAGACCCATCACCGCTGGCAAGTGCCCAAGGCAAAGGCCCAAGGGGATGAGCCAAGACATCACTCATTTTGAGCTTTCTGTTCTCGGCAACAAGGATCATCTGGCCAAATAGGTTCCTGTCAGCCTTTAAGATAGCCTCCTTGGCATGGTCTTGTGAGCGTGGCTTCATTCTGATGTTAGTGAACGTTCTCAGTTTCGTCTTCGTCATTGTGTCATGAAACTGTATAGTTGGCGTATCGATCTCCAGGCGCTCTTCCTTGAAGGCTTGATATGCATCCTCTCCTATTCTGTAGGCCCCTAGAAGGTCTTTGACAACTTCTGGTGGTGCCATAGTCGCAGTTGACAAACTGACAAGATCTTCTTGCTCTGCGTTGAAGGGGTTCAACCAGCTGGTCTCCATCAGTTGAACTAAAGATTGGACATCGGCCTCATCTCTTCTAATCCTGGCCATCTGTAGGTCTGGGTGGCTGAAGTCAGTATACTTTTGGCCTACTACCATAGTCCTGAGCTGCCTTAAGTACCTGCTGCGATACTCCGATGTCAGGTAGTACCTGGCGACAGCTCCGCCTTTCAGGCTGAAGCCTTTTGTGCCCCCTGGTGTCTGGGTGTCTTTGTTGATCGTCTCTTCGATTGTCTGGTCCACAGGGATCCGTCCAAAGGGATTCTTGCTACCGATCTGGACCGAAAAGCCACCTTGCATGAAGTGTTCATGGACCTCTGGGTGTTCAATGGGCAGTCGAGACATCAAGGCATAGTAGTAGGTTAGGAACCGGGCATAGTTCACTTTGTCATAGGCAAAACACCACGGTATCATCTGTCGGATTGCTCCTAGGTGGAGCATCCTGCCTTCTCTGGAGGCTCGAATTAAGTCCAGCATGATCTCAACCATGTCCAGGTATGACATCCAGAATGCTGAGAGGTTGTGTTCATCTCTGAGGGTCTCAAGATAAACTTGGAAAAGCTTCATGATATGTGTGCATGATTCACTCTCCATCAGCTCTTGAAAGAGTCCCTGAGACACATTGCTGTGAAAGCTGTTGATGTCCTTCAGTGTTTCATCTAGATGGTGTATGTCCCTTGAATGGTTTTCTTCTAGCCATGAAAGGAAGCCTTTCCATGCAAGCCTCATCAGTGCTTCATACACGAGCTTGTGTAGTCTCACTGCTCTGTTGTACCTCTTGCCGTTCATCACTCCTGACACTGATCCTTCTGCGATGATACCTGATTCCACACACAGATCTCTAAGACCTGCATCTTGAAACCTCTTTCCTATGGTGGAGATGAGATTACAGATTGTGTGGAAGACGCCCATCCTGATGATAATGTTCTTGAACTTCTCTTGTTTCCAGATAACTTCGGCAGCTTTGGCATAGAGTGCTTGATCAAACACGCACACAATCTTGTTAAGCTGTAAGGACTGCATGATAGCATGCGTTTGTTCCAAGATTTCATTAACGGTGGACATTTCTGTTGCGGGAGCATTGATAGTGGGCAGGTAGCTTACAGTGTCCTGAACCACTGCAATGTCTCTGCGCATTTTGATGTTGAACCCAGTCCAACTGCTGATGGACTGGTCCTCATGGTCTGACATTCGAGTAAGAAGCCAGATATGGTTCTTTGTCTTTGAATCCTGGACTTCCTTGGTAGTGTCAACATACGCAGTCTCAATCCTAGGTGGCCCTGCCCGCCGCCCAACATTGTATATTGGCAGCATTGATTATGTCTGAGTGATGCTTCTTATCTTGGACTTGGTAATCTCTGGCAGGACTTTCTCTGGCACAGAGCCTGCAACCTTGGACTGGACAGCAATGCCATTCTATGAGAAGTACCTGCTCCACTTAGGGTCTCTTCAAGTCGGTCAATGTTATCCCAGGCCAGGGTTGTGAACACACCAGGGTAGATGTTTGCTGGCAGTGGAATGTCATCCTTTGAGCATTCCAGCTTCTGGATACAAAGGGCTGTATCGATCTCCTCAAACATTGAGTAAGACACACAGTGACCAAGACGATTCAGAGTTCGGATCAGTTCTGTGTTTCCTGTCAAAGACTTTACAGCATTGGTCAGCAGTACGTGCTTGGGTGGTTTTGTCTTGCCACTGGTAACAGCAAAGACCAAGTCACTGCCAAAGGAAGTGGCAAGACGTTGAGCTCTTTCAGAGGGAGTTTCACACTCACACTCTCCTGTCAGCAGGGTGTGCAGGAATTGAGTGACTGCTGCAGGAATGACATTCTGATCTGTATCGGGAGGCCATGGCTGACTCACATCTTGTTTATTGATCTCATTCCTCAGCTGCATTCCTGCTTAGGTTAAGACATCTTCAGAGTTAGCTGCTCTTGCTTCTTGCAGGTCTTTTGCCATTTTGTGTGCTTGCCGGGCAAGGTCGTCCATTGAGAGGCTGCGTGGATAGATTAGAAGCTTTCCTTTCTCATCTGGGACAAAGCGTAGTGATTCTCCAAACTCGGTTTCAATCTTTCGGCGAACATGTTTCTTTGTCGCTGGTTTCAGTTGGATAATACCACGGGACATCATGGATCTCTCAAGCCTAGATGTGAGTTTGTCATAGGCAGTACCTCTGGGTTGGGGAATAATTTGGTCCTTATATACAAGCAGAGTTCCTCGAGGGCTTCTGTCTCAACCTCTTCGTAGCGTGCTTCCTCGCTTTCTTCCTGATTTTCACCTGCACCCGACCTGGCGGCCGCTGGGAAATCATCTTTTGTGAAGAGTTTGTAGCACGACTTGTGGTAGTGACCCTCTGCAGCAACAAGGTCTCTGCTAACTAAACCAAGGATTCTCTGGTTGAGTTTCCTTATTGCTGCTCTGCGAATCTTCTCATCTGCTCGTAGCTCAACACACTGTATGAGTGGCTCCCTTGTCTTTGTTGTTTTTATGTACTTGCTTGACTTCTCGCAGAAGATACATCCTTTGGCATACACCCTGCTAGTACTAGGGGCATCCCTTGATGCCCTCCTCCTGGGGTCGACGCTTGCTGATTCTATCTTGACACCCTTGGCAAGGATAGAATCCAGTGACTTCTTCATTGTAAAGAGACTACGACATTTACGGTGATAATGTATGTGTGGTATTCCTCCTTCTTCAAGGCCCTTGGCTGCTTCCAGGACTGGATCATGCTGCCTGATTTCTGCAGCCCTGAGCAATGTGTTCCAGGAGTCCAAATCCTGTGGTGACACCAGAGCATCGCTGTCATCATCAGAGCAGTGGATGATACAGTCGATCCGTGCTCTCTTCCTCGCAGATGGTTCCATCCTGCCGTCAAACAGTCGACACACACCTGCAAAAAAATATCACCATTAAACCATGAACAAACAAACACATTACATGGAAACCACTCTACATATGTTTGCTCCTTCCAATAATAAATTATCCCCAAAATATAACCAAAAATCCCCAAATATGAAATAAACCCCTAAATATGGAGAAACTTGAAATACACATCGGAATAATTCTTGTAGAGAATCAAATAAGCTACAAGAGCTGTTAGAATATATTTTTCAATGTTCCCCATATTTAAGGATTTATTCTAGATTTAGAGGAAAATACCCAAAATATAGAGTATATTCCGAAATATGAGGAAATTTGAAAAATACCTAGGAACAACTCTGGTAGAGAATATAATTCTACATAGGTGTTCAAAGTTTCGCGATGATTGTGTGATGGATTTTAAAGAAAATGAGGAAAACGCCGAGCGTCACGCTAAAAATCTTTATTTTTGGGTAGCGCCCCTATTGCATCAAAAAAATTAGACTAAGCTACCAGTGCGAGAAGGCTATCATATCTTAATGTACTTACAGTCACTCTATAAACATTTTAGTACCATTCGTGTTTAGTCACCCCAGGTGGTACCGATATCTGGCCTGGCTCATGGACTATAACTAGTGTCTGCTAGGCGAATAAAGTCTAGCTGGGATATCAAGGTTAGGAAACTGTGGCTGAGCAAGAGCTGCAAGACAGGCTCATAGCCTAGCGTTATCCTTAAGGCGGTATGATTAAAGTTACGTTAATGACGGGGATGCTCTCTTGGTAGATCCAGATCTCATGTATCTGGCTCTACCATGGCGATCCCTCTAAAGTCAAGCAAAGAGGCAGCACTGTGTTATAAGGTAGTAGGCTAATGCCCTCTTACAACACGATGCTACGCTCGCAAAAGACACAACCAAAAGGACGACCTAGGCTACCACAGAAACCGTCGAAGTCGTGTAGGTATAAACAAACCGTACACACATCGGTGACAACGACAGCAGAAACCTCCTAGCATTAAATAACCGAGCAGAGCACTACTGACACTGAGGGAGATACACACAGAGTCATCAAACCTCCATAGACTAAGAACCCTTATAGCCTATTCTAATACATGTAAATATATATGAGAGCGACGCACACAATACGATGGGCCGATATGAAATCGTGTACAGAACCCAAAGGGAGTTCTGTGACGTTAAAAGATTAGAGGAATGAAAGAAAGGAAGTTGAGTGAGAGAGACAGTATCAGAATGGTGGGGATATGGGGGACAGTTGTAAAAAGGATGTTAGTCGTGTGCGTACGCCCCTGGCCTGCTCTGAGGAAGGCAGCTCCTGGGGACCCCCACGAACACAGGAGCCCACAAAGACGCGGTGGTCGGCCAATCACAGGCCGAGACGTCACAAGGCAGCAGGTGTCACGTGACACAGCCAGACACGCCAGCCAATCAAGGGGCGTGAGAAAGCACGTGCGCGAACCTCCGAGCGAGGGAGGCAGCACATGTATTGTGACGTTAACCACTCCGTTAGAACCGCATGGCTTGTCCTACAGTGACTCGCTAGGATCGCCAGGGCAGTGGATGGGGCTACAGTTTATGTATTAGAGTGTGCTTTATTTCATATGAAAGCTTGTGTCATGGGCAGTCCAGAAAGGCTCTTTGTTTTCACCCATGTCAAGGCTTTATATATTTAATTGTAAAGTATATGTTTTGTCATTAACCCGGGAGCTGCGGGAAGACTCTTAAGAGTTCCCCCGGCGGACTGCGGGAAGACTCTCTGGAGTAAGTAAAATTAAAAATCAACTTTTGACATCGAAAAAAAAAAAAAAAATGTATTTTTATTTTTTTATTTTTTTATTTTTATTTGTCCCCTGGGCCATGCAAAATCTCAGTCCTCTACCTCTCCTCCTTCCCCACTTTCCTCCTATCCCTCAGTTATCACCTATTTTCCCTATTATTCCCTTATTCTGAGGTATATTTTCGTGCTAACATTAGCGAGTTGCAAGCAGGGTGTTGTCATCACTGATAGCAATCGAGTGCAAGAGAGAGAGAGAGAGAATATCGATCGACTGTGTCGCAGTGGCCTTGGGGAAAATGGGCGGGAAGGTAGCTTGCCTCACCCATACATTATACAACTCGCGGGCTATATCTCCGATTTTGACCATCCAAACGCTGTTTTCACTCGTTTTATTATTGTTTCAGGTTAATACCTTTATAATCAACCCATAATAGGCGCATATGGATAATTATTAATGCTATTAATGGTACAATGAATATTTTAGTGACGAAAAACCTCAAATACGTCAGCACAGGGGGACGTTTTCATTTACCCCCGTGCGCACTTCAGAGGTTAACTAGTAATGATGGGATCTGGGAGAGAGAGAGAGAGTAGAACAGAGTGAGAGGGAGCGCGCAGTGTTTTTGTCCCGCTCGATGACGTCACGGCTGGCTGCCTCGTGGGGATTGGTTGAGAGAGGTTCTTCCCATGCTGTTAGCTTCCTTGTTAGTGGCTGGAGGACTTGCAACCGCTTTTTTCCCACGCGGCTCGAGCTGGTGCGAGTATATATACAGTTCCTCGCCACTCTCTCCCTCAGATCTGGTTTCTAGAACGCATCCATCTTTTTCACTTGCTATCTGTCCCCTGCTCCGTACCTGAGAATCTTTTCCTCTGCCTACCTCTCTCTTTTTTCATATCTTTCACCACCTTGTTATTAATATTATACCCCCTCTGGTTAACTCTGCAAAATCAGCTTCATGCTGGCCAGTTGTATTGTGCGTTAAGGTCTGATATAACCCATGTATGTTAGTTGTTAAGATAAGTGGATCACGAAGCATTGGTTGGCATTCATATTGTTTAGTACTGCTTCCCTTAATTATTAGTGTTCTGCTGGATTAGATAATGCTAGACTAGGAGTCTGATATTATAAGGTATTGTTTCCTATGAGTGCTGGCTTTAGTTAAACGCTGCACGACATACCTGAGAACTGGAGTTGATTGAGTAAATTCTAGTCTGTGTGCCATTGAGAATAGAGCATGCACGAATGAGGGCTTTTTGCCTATACCATTCTGCACTGTTCTAGTCTCGATTGTTTGTCTTTGAGGTACGCCAGGAGAACGCTTAGTACTTCGGTATTAAGGTTTCTCAAGAGAGCTACCCTTCATTATAACGTAATATTTGACGCACAGACTTGAGATTTGCACTAGGCTATGCAGCATGCCATGCGCACCAGTATCTCGTATCATTGACTCTAGCTAGACTTTATCAGTCACAGTAGACATTAAATATATTAACCTAATTACTCTTTTTATGCATACCCATTTATGATTACACAAGCATTTCGCAGCCTAGTTTGATGTATTGAGACACAAACGACTTAGGCTCTTTTTGTTGATAGGAATACTGCATTGTCGTGGCGATTATTATTATTGTTGTAGTGTTTAGGATATTCTTGGCTCCGACGGCATTATATATTCTGCCTTTTTGTGTGCATAGCCTGCACGAGCATTGTTCCGCTGCCTGCCTTTTTGGGTTCCATTTCCGATACGAGCATCTTTATAGCATCTAACATTTAGAGAAGATTCCTAGTTAGTGTTGAAGGACTTTAGTGCACTTTCTTTCATGCAGGAGTGCCTGACATTTATTGATTAAAGTAACGTAAGCTGTAACTTCTCTTACCACCTTACTTTGCATACCATAACCAAGCCCCTTCGGTTATAGGTAGTAATAGGCTGTTTTCAAATAACATTAAGCCTAGAGTAGACGCACATTTATTGAGAGTTTGATAGCCTATTATTGCATATAGAACTCTGTAGAGTATTTGTGTTCTTTGTTCACTGGGAATATACATCAGAGGTTGGATCTAGCGCTTTCCGTTGTAGCATTTATGCCATTACTAGTCCAATGAATAAGAGCCCTGATATATTTGAACCCCAGTCGTAACAAATGGCAACCTTACCTAGGATTTGGTGAACCTACATTTATTAGCAGGGAACATTTGTTGTTTTGGAGAATATTTTGCGGAGATCAGCAAGAATATTTTTTTTTTGCAACATAGTATAGCCCTTGAGTATTTCCGAGAATTTTTGTGTGTATATCGAGGTATAAGAGTTTGGGGTGATTCTTTTCTGAATATTGTGGTGAGAAATTTTTGTGAGCATCATGTCTTATACCGGATCAGAGGAGAATGGAGACACAGTACGTAATGTCGAGACTGAGGAACAGCAGTATGATGATATGGTTAATCAGGTGAACTGTGAGGAGGATGCTAGGATATTTTTGCAATGGCCTGTTACTGCCGAGTGGTTGGAGGGTATGGAGCGGTACGGTCTTCAATGCCTGGCCACAGCTATCGGTCATGCGGGTACTAGCGGCATGACCAGGGATAACTTGATAACGTGTGTACTGGGCAGGGTGACTGGTGAGCGAGATGGGTTGAGTGCTCAGAGCCCTTCGGCCATGCTTCCCCTACACTCGACTCCCAGCCATCCCAGTAGTTTGCCGACCCAGGGTACGCTTCCGCAGTTGGGTGGTGACTGGCAGGGTGGGTTGCCCCTGGGGGGACCACCGGTAATTTCAAACATTGTAGCACCTTCACCTCCTCAAGGGTTATCTCCAGAATTATTGTTTAAGCTTGAATTAGCTAAGATCGAAGAGAGAAAATGCCAGCTTCAGCTTCAGCAGCAAATAGAATTAGCCAAGATAGAAGAGAGAAAAAGTCACCAGCACATAGAGCTAGCAAAAATCCAAGCTGATTTAGAGTCGACTAGGTACTGTGCCGACATGGATGTAGAGAATTCGCGAGTAGAGGCAACGGGACAGCGACTTGGGGCTGGTAACCGTGTTCATGAGCAGTCTCTCTCGTACTTATTGAAACTGGTTCCGGTGTTTGATGAGAGTGGTGTAACAGAATTTTTCACACGCTTTGAGAAGAAGTGCCAGGAACACCAGTGGCCAGAGAATAAATGGGCAGCACTTGTATCCTCTAGATTAATAGGCAAGGGTCTTAAAGCCTACGATGCGTTACCTTTGGAGTTATGTATTGTGTACGAGGATCTCAAGGAGGCTGTCCTGAGGGCTTACGAACTGCAACCAGAAACGTACCGTTTGAAGTTCCGGGGTGTAACTAAGGGAAGAGATAGCACCTTTTTGGAACACGCCCGGGACTTGTCCGATGCTATGGGAAACTGGCTCCGATCTGAGAAGGTCACAACATTTGATGAAATTAAGCAGTTAATGATGTTGGAGCAGTTCTTTAAGAGCACGGGCGGTGATCTAACTTTGAACTTGAAGGAGAAAAACCCAAGAACTCTAGTCGAAGCAGCAGAAATGGCTGATCGACGGCTGTCGTTGATTCGGGGTTGCGGGTCCTCACAGAAGTACGATGTAGGTGCTAAGGACCGTTATCCTCCCCCTCCCCGTAACAATGACACATTTAAACAGAAGAGCCATGAAACTAAAACTGAATCCAAACCTTACACCACACCGTATGTGAAAAGTCAGGGGCCTTTTACATCACAGTATAAGCCGAAACCAAAATTTATGTGTTTTAGTTGCCACCAGGAGGGTCATAAGGCAAATGAGTGCCCTAGTCGACCTCCTCCGGCAGCCGTGTCTTTTGCTCACGGCATTGGAGTGTTCAAGAGGACATCGGAGTTTGTTAGAGGCATTTCTTCCGAGGTAAATACACTGCCAGTGCAGAAGGATCCGGAAGGCTTATTCCCTGTCCGTGATGCCTTTAGTGACCACAGGGGACTCGGTTGTGTGGAGTGGGGGGGTAGAAGACATGAGGTGAGAATTTTGCGTGACACTGGGGCATCGCAAACACTGTTGAGAAATTTCACTGGTAAACCTGTCAATACGGCGCGGGTGGCTGTGGTTCAGGGAGTTAATGCAACAAGGTCATACCCGCTTGTAAGAATGAAGGTGGAAGTTGATGGTGTGACTCGTGACCTGGATGTAGGAATTGTGGAGAAGTTACCTGTTGGGGGCGTCGACCTCCTTCTCGGCAACGACTTTGCGGGACCTAATTCTGAGGCTCCACCCTTGGTCGTTGACGAGAAGCCGGCCGACGTGAGTAGGGAGGAGCAGGAGTGGGTTGAGAAGTGTCCGGTGCAGCCTATGGCGTGTGTTATCACCGGAGATCCTGCATCCAGGGAGTCACATTCTGGTCAACAATCTTTAGATCAGCGGAGGAAGGGTACCGAGAGGGGGTTGAAAGTTGATGCGGTTGAGAGTTTAGTGTCAACGGACCTTCTCGGGGACTCATTATTAGGACCACATTTCGAGTCTGGAGAAGACCCAGTAACTGTTCCTGAAGGGGCAGATGATGGGCTTAAAAAGACGAAAGAGTTGAAGGAGGACAGTGATGCACAGTCGGGAGATGTGGCAACAAGGTACCCTGACACGTACCCTATGAGAAATGGGTCGGCGAAGACGGTGGTCCGAAGCTTGCTAGTGTATTTTTCCCGGTATGGTTACCCGCAGGGGATTCAGTCAGTCCAGGGACCCAACTTCACTTCTAGCCTCTTTGTTCAAGCAATGCCGCAGCATGAGATTGTTGGGGTTGTGTCATCTGCGTATCATCCGGAGAGCCAGGGTGTGTTAGAGCGATGGCACTCAGCCTTGAAATCTGTGCTTCGTTGTTGTTGCTTTGAGAGTGGGAGGGATTGGGATCTTGGCCTGCCATGTGTTTTGTTTGCTGTGTGGGAGGTACCTGGGGAGAGTTTGGGATTCATCCCTAATGAGCTCGTCTTTGGACACCGTGTCAGAGGGCCTCTCCATATGGTTGAAGAAGTATGGGAGGGCGCAGAAAAACCTTGTTCTATGCTCAAGTGTGTCCTCAACAGTCGAGAACGGATGTTGCGCAGTCTGGAGTTGGCTGGCCGTAATTTGACTAGCTCTCAGGCCCTCAGGAAGGACAGGTACGACCTCAAGGTTGAACTCAGGGAGTTTCACGTGGGTCAGGAGGTGTTGATTCTACTGCCCCTTGTAGGTCACCCCTTATCCGCGAAGTACACTGGTCCTTATAGGGTGGTGGAGGAGCTATCGGACCTGGTTTACTTGGTAGCCAATCCAGACAGACGGAAGCGCAATCAGTTATGTCATGTTAATCCCATGAAGGAGTATGGGAGGCACCCCCCTGAGCCTCTCACTGTGCCTGTGATGACGTTTAGCAGTCAAGGTGGAGAAGGAGAACGGGACAGTCAAGCTCAGGTGGAGGATAACTGGAAGGATAAGAAGTTCAAATGGGCGCCTGAGTGTGAGAAGGTGTTTAGGGAAGTAAAACACCTGTTGTGCACTCACCCGATCCTCAGGGCCCCTGACTTTAGCCTACCTTTCCAACTAGCAACGAAGGCTAGTGGTGTGGGGGCTGGTGCCGTCCTTGTGGAAAAGGACGATGATGGGCTGAAGCATCCTGTTAGTTTCTGCTCGGAGAAGTACAATTCGGCCCAGGGGAGCTGTTCTGTTGTCGAGGAGGAGCTGCTGGCGGTTGTGCTTGCGCTGGGGCATTTCGAGGTCTATGTTCCAGCCTATGGTCCGGTCGTTGTAGTTTACCCAGATCATCACCCTCTCAAGTTCTTGAACCAGTTTCACAATCGGAATATGAGGCTGACCAGGTGGTCACTAAGGTTATTGGTATATAACCTGGACATACGCCATATTGCCGGTTGTGACAACGTGGTTGCAGATGGTTGTTCAAGGGTATATGATCCTGGGTAGATTGACACACGGGTAGCCTCCTGCTTTAGTTTGAATGGTATTTTGCGCTTGGTGCTTGTTGGCTCGCGGTTGTAGCCCAGCGTATTGGGTCGTAAAGCAGGAGTTGAGCGTTTGGTATAGAAGAAAAACTAGGCTTGCCCCTATAGTGCAGCCGAAATAAACAAATTATAAACATAAAAATCAAATAAAAACTTTCTTTGATAGTTGAATTTTTTCAGTATGTTATATCAGTAATTCTGAGTTGCACTCCTCTCAGAATGCTGGGCTAGAGAAGCTCGCTCTTGAGGAACATAACTACATATAATTTAACCTATTGTGTTGGGAGGGTTATAATTTTGAAAAATGTTTTGTTGAAGAACTGTGCCAGATATTTTACTGCCGCTGGGTGATGGGAAGTGGAGATATAGCATGGGTTCTAACCATCAGATTTTTGTGAGCCTTGGGGCCTCTCAGAAAAATCTTGGGGGGGGGGTGGGACGTTAACCACTCCGTTAGAACCGCATGGCTTGTCCTACAGTGACTCGCTAGGATCGCCAGGGCAGTGGATGGGGCTACAGTTTATGTATTAGAGTGTGCTTTATTTCATATGAAAGCTTGTGTCATGGGCAGTCCAAAAGGCTCTTTGTTTTCACCCATGTCAAGGCTTTATATATTTAATTGTAAAGTAAATGTTTTGTCATTAACTAGTAATGATGGGATCTGGGAGAGAGAGAGAAAGAGTAGAACAGAGTGAGAGGGAGCGCGCAGTGTTTTTGTCCCG
>JBAKBP010038396.1:0-16209 GCA_037953745.1 Lithodes maja
GTACAGGTGAGACCCTCATCTATGTCGTTGATGTAAATTAGAAAGAGAATTGGTCCTAGTACCGATCCCTGGGGTACCCCGCTACTTACATTGGTCCATTTTGATGCCTTACCGTTTATGACTACTCTTTGCTTTCTGTCGCTGAGCCAATTTTCTATCCATTTCAACACACCGTCTTGTATTCCATGCGCTTTTAGTTTTAGCAGTAAACGTTTGTGGGGAACTTTGTCAAAGGCCTTTTGAAAATCAAGGTATATAATATCTACAGCTTTACTCTCATCGTAGAGGTTGAGGATATCGTGGAAGAAGTCTAAGAGGTTTGTTAAACAGGAACGTTTTTTACGAAAGCCGTGTTGAGTATCTTTAGGTAAGTTATTTTCCTCTAAGTGATTTAAGAGTCTGTCTCTTATGACTGTTTCTAGCATTTTACATACAACTGAGGTTAAGCTAATTGGACGATAGTTACTGGATAGGGATTTGCTGCCTTTTTTGAATATCGGTGTTACGTTGGCTAGCTTCCACTGATCGGGCATAGTTCCAGACTGCAAGGATTTATTGAATAGTAATGTCAGTGGTTTAGAGAGCTCATCCTTAGCTTCCTTTAGAACTCTAGGGGAGATTGTATCAGGTCCAGGCGTTTTATTTACCTTGAGTTTATCTAAACAATTCAATACTTCTCTCTCTATAACGGTGATATTGCTTAAAACATCTGAATTATCAATCTGAATCGGCGATGGTGTAGGGATATCACTGAGGTCTTCTGTTGTAAAAACTGATGCAAAGAAGGTATTGAGGGCATTACTCATTTGTTCTTCATCTTTGGTGTATTCTCCATTTTCATCGACTAACGGTCCAACAGTTGAAGTAACTACTTTTTTCTTTCTGATATAACTATATATCAGAACCATGACGTCACAGCCTGTGAGCTTTGTGTGCGAGGCGTCGGTCCGACGCATGTAAACAACAGCCGGCTGGACCGACGCTCCGCATCTCCGGCCACAAGAAGGAGAGCGTCGCTTGTTCGTGTGTGCCTGTATGTTGTTCAGTATCGAAAAGTGGTGTAAAGTGGCTGGTTTGGCCATAAAGTTATCTCCAATAAAATCATCATCACAGCTCACCCAGTTGACTTAGAGAGCTCTACTTAATGCCATTCTACAGGTAAATAACACAGCTACGCTTGGGGATGCGCGGGAATGCGGGAAGCAGTCTGATTAACGAATATACGGTAGCCTAGCCTAGACGTTTTTCGGCCAAAACACCCGGGTTTCGATGAATATATATATATATTACATAACCGGGGCTGGAGGGTTAAACAGACTATTACTCTCCTCACTGAATTCACTTCTAATCTATTCAGTCTAGTGTGACAATTTGAGAGTTACCATATCCGTAGTGCTTACCAGGCCTAATTAAAACTCCTCATAACTTCCGGGTTGTAACAAATGGGGGCCTGTCCGGGATTTGTTTTTTGCCATTTTACTTGACTTCCATTGCTGACTTCCGTTACCTTACTGATCATAATTATATTTGTAATTTAATTGGTATTTTATACCACGTCATAAAGGAATCTTGACTATTAGATCTCTTGTTTGTTGCTTATGTTGTTTAAATATTCATTCCTATCTATAATTTGGTTTGTACAACAAGGTAAGATTACAAAAGTAGCTCTCCCTCACAATTACAGGGAACATTGATACATAATACTAGGATGTGTTCAGGCGCTCACCTCATTCCTCATACTCCTTCATACTTGTATCACCTTTGGCAGACGGTACCAAGTATATCCTAGAGTATCTCGTGATAGATTACAAATCATCACTGGTCATCCCCTGAGTCACCCTTAAATAATTTATTTCAGAGTAGGACTAACCTCATCATATATCAATAGAACAATATAACTATAGGTTAGACCATACACGATTACTATAATTCCTAATCTTAGTAGTATTGATAAGCCATAGTCTCTCATACTTCTTATCCTCTCTCTATAGAATCGTGTGTCCGTGTATCACTGCTGAACAGGTCTCCTTTGATAAAGTAACGGTAGCTTTGTCTTGGGTTTCTTTCTGCCCTGAATTAACGTAGTTTAATAGGGAGTTCACATTAAAATCAAAACTAGATTGATATTTAAATGTCCCTCTACCTGTATCATGATGTACACGTCTATACTAGGCAGATCATAATTCTCCTAGATATCTATAATCTCACCTATGCATGTCAACTCGTCTCTTGATTCCCAGCGGAACGAGAGTCATTCCCCGCCTGTTATCTCGTAACTATCCCAACCTTGGAACAGATTAAAGGGTAATTTTCTCTTCCGAGTATTCTGTAGTTGTGCTTAGACATGACGGAACCTTTTAACTTAAAACACTTTTGTAATGAGCCTTCCATTAGTCTTCTCAGGGATCGAGTGATTTCGAAAGACCAGTGGAAGTATATGGCCATCACCTTTGACATTCCTTTTGAAAGTTCCCACACCAAAGAACAAATAAAAAACCTTGTCGTAGAAGACTTGGTTAAGAGACTACATTTACCTCCAGAAGCTATAGATGAATTCACACCCATGACTTCTACGACGCAGTTGTCTCTCCAGTCTGACTCTGATGATGGCCAAGCGGATAAGGTTCCTCCAGCGCACTATCGTGAAGAGAGACTTGCCTTAGAAAAACTCAAACTTCAATATGAATATGAATTTGAACAAATCAAACTTGAGAAGAACCAGGAACTTGAACGAGCCAAACTTGAAGCAAGAGAGAAGGACCGGGAACTTGAACGAGCCAAACTTGAGAAGGACCAGGAACTTGAACGAGCCAAACTTGAGAAGGACCAGGAACTTGAACGAGCCAAACTTGAGAAGGACCGGGAACTTGAACGAGCCAAACTTGAGAAGGACCGGGAACTTGAACGAGCCAAACTTGAAGAAAGAGAGAAGGACCGGGAACTTGAACGAGCCAAACTTGAAGAAAGAGAGAAGGACCGGGAACTTGAACGAGCCAAACTGGAACTTGAACAAGCCAAACTTCATCAACAAAGTATATCTCACCAGAAGCCGACGACTCTTAACTTGGCTAAGAACACCCCACTACTACCAACTTTTCACGAGGACGATCCTGATGTTTTTTTTCGTCACCTTCGAGAAGACAGCCCATCATCTTCAGTGGGAGAAGCAGGAATGGCCTTGGTTACTACAACCTAAGTTGGTGGGTAGGGCTTCCACTGTTTTTTTTCGAATCTGGAAACCTTTGATGATTACGAGTTTGTTAAGAAGGCCATACTTGATGGCTATGCAGTCACCCCTGATAGTTATCGTAAAAAGTTTCGTAACTATGCTAAACCTGAAAAACACACCTTCTTGGAGTTTGCTAGGGAGAATTTCCGCCTGTGTAAGAAGTGGCTAGACACCTCTGATATCACTACATATGCTAAGCTAGTTAATTGTGTTGTTTTGGAGGAATGGAAGAGGAAGTTACCATTTAGTTTGTTAGTTTACCTAGAAGAGAAGGGAGAGACAGACTTGATCAAAGCAGCACAGCTGGTGGATGCATATGCACTTATCCACAGGAATCTCCATTGCAAAGATAAATCCAGGACCCTTAATGTAAAATCATCCTCTAACTATAACCCTGTGAATGTGGCTGGTGGACAACAGAGATCTCCTAAGTTCAATAGGAAAATGAATAGCACTACTGATTTCTGTACCTATTGTAAGCAGTCGGGTCATGATATCTTTAATTGTCAACACCCTAAGTGTAAGACCTCATCTGCATATAAACTTACTCTCGCAACATCTAAGACTAATCCTACACAAAAAAACCCAGGTACATCTAGTGAGAGACCTATCACATGTGTTGCTACTAATTCTCCTAAAGATGTATTCTCTGCATTCAAGGTATCGGGTACTGTCTCTACAGGTAAGGGTTTTCCCCAATATCCAGTTACCATTCTTAGGGATACAGGGTCAGCTCAGAGTATATTGTGCAAGAAAGCTTTACCATCAGTAGAAAACACATTCACTGGGGGAAAAATTAAACTACTATCTCTAGATGCAGGCAAAGGAACACCTATTGCTAAAGTGGTGCTAGACAGTGGATTACTCAAAGGGGAGGTAAAAGTAGCCATTCGTGATAAGATCCCTGTTGCTGGTGTGACTTTTCTTCTGGGGAATGATTTGGCAGGGAACGGTCTGTTTCCAGAATTGGTCCTGTCAAACAAACCCATGGAGAGGAGTCCCACTGAGCCACTCTATCAAAAACATCCTCATGTCTTCCCCGTATGTGCAGTTACCCGCTCACAAACTGTTACTGCTCCTTGCCCAAACCTATCCTTGCCATCACCTTGTGATAACTTATTATATCAGAATCTGAGCAAGGATAATCTGATTCAGGCTCAAGAAATAGATCCTACACTGGCTAAAATCAGACATGTAGCAGACACACCCACTGCAGGAAAAACCCATGTTTTTACTATCATGAAAGTGTGCTTATGAGAAGTTTCCATCCTCCAGATAAGGCTGATGCTGATACCTGGTCCACTGTTCATCAAGTAGTCATTCCCACTTCTATTCGCAGTTCTGTTATGGAATTGGCTCATGACGGTTTAGCGGGACATTTGGGACAACAAAATACATATAAAAAGGTACTTGCTCATTTTTACTGGCCAGGTGTCTAGAATGACGTTGCCCAGTATGTTGAGACCTGTCATACATGCCAAATCGCAGGTAAGCCTAATGAAGTCATTCCCCCTGCTCCTCTTAAGCCAATTCCTGTCACTACTGAGCCGTTTGAGCGCATTGTTATAGATTGTGTTGGACCTCTTCCCAGGACTAAGAAAGGTAATCAGTATCTCCTTACTGTCATGGACACTTCTACTAGGTACCCTGAGGCTTACCCTCTGAAGGACATATAGGCTGGACAAGTGGTAAAACACTTACTGCACCTCTTTAGTAGGGTGGGTATTCCTAAAGACATTCAAACTGATCAAGGTACAAATTTTACAAGTAAGATGATGTCAGAAGTCATGAAAGAGTTGAATATTCACCACCATTTTGTCACAGCCTACCATCCACAGTCCCAGGGTTGCCTTGAAAGATTTCACCAGAGCTTTAAGTCGCTTATTAAAAAATATTGCATTGAAACTGAGAAGGACTGGGATGAAAACATAGACTTTCTCCTGTTTGCCATAAGAGAATGCCCACAAGAATCACTAGGCCACTCGCCCTTCGAGCTCTTGTATGGTCGCCAAATTAGGGGCCCTCTTAAAGTACTTAAAGATGTTTGATTTAAGACTGTTTCTGATCACCCTCTACGCACAGTTTCTGAGTACATCAATTCTTTGAAGCTGAAACTATCTTCTGTGCGTGCTCTAGCTTTGGAAAATCTTGAACGTAGTTAGTAAAAAATGAAGTACATTTATGATTCTAAAACTAAACCTCGTGTATTCTCTACAGGTGACAGGGTTCTGTTGTTTCTACCCATTCCAGGTCAGGCCTTGAAAAGTAAGTACTCTGGTCCTTATAGTCTCTCAGAAATTGACACCACTCAACTATGTTATTCAAACTCCAGATAGACTGAGAGCTCAACAACTAGTTCACATCAATCAAATCAAACTATATTATGAAAGGTCTTTAGAGGATGATTCACAACAGGTTAAACCCTGTCTTGTAACCAATTCTGAAAATGTACATCCTGGTAGACCTGATATAATTGAGGGTACTGACATTCCATCACCTATAGGAAATCCTAAAAACAGTCAGGTCTTGCACCATTTAGATGATTACCTCCCTGGCACTACATCATCTCAGAAGGCAGATCTTAAATTGTTACTCCTAAAGTATCCCTCAATTACTTCAGATGTCCCAGGGTTTTATAACTCACAACAGCATGATGTCATTCTAAAATCTGATATGGTTAAACCTATTAAGCAACAACCATATAGGCTAAAACCCCAGAAGCAGTTGATCATGAAGAAAGAAATTGACTTTATGTTGGAGAATGACTTGATAGAAGAGAGTTGCTCTCCTTGGGCTTCACCCAGTCTGTTAGTCCCTAAATCTGATGGTAGCAGTAGACTTTGCACAGATTACTGTAAGCTCAATAAGGTCACTGTACCTGATGCTTTCCCTCTGCCTCGTATTGATGATTTAGTTGATAAGGGGGGTAGGGCTAAATTTGTTTCTACTATTGACCTTCAGAAAGGTTATTATCAGATAGGTATGTCAGACAGGGCTCAAATCACTTCAGCATTCACCACCCCTTTTGGTCTTTATCAATATAAAGTAATGCCATTCGGAATGATCAATGCTCCCGCCACTTTCCAACGAATCATGTCCCATACTATTCTTGGTTTAGTTGGCGTAGACTGCTACTTGGATGACATTGTTGTAATTGCAGAAACGTGGCCTGAGCATCTGGTACGGCTGGAGATGCTGCTCTCTCGTCTCTCCCAGGCTGGCCTCACCATCAACCTTGCGAAATCCTGTTTTGGCCGGGCCACGGTCACTTATCTCGGCCATGTGGTGGGCCAAGGCATGGCACGCCCGAAGTCCGCCAACATCGAGAGCATCTTGGACTATCCCCAGCCTAAGGACCGCAAGTCTCTGATGAGGTTCCTGGGTATGTGTGGCTTTTACCGGAGATTCTGCAGCAACTTTGCCACTATTGCCGCCCCTCTCACCGACCTAACCAGCACGAAGGTGGCGTTTGTGTGGTCCCCCGCGTGTATGGCAGCCTTCCACCACCTGAAGACTCTGCTGTCCACCTACCCAGTGCTCCGTGCCCCTGATCCTGCCAAACCGTATCAACTGCAGGTAGACGCCAGTGGTGAGGGTGTTGGAGCCGTCCTCCTACAGTACCATGAAGATATCTTCCACCCAGTCTCTTATTTCTCCACAAAGTTGAAAAGACATCAGCGAGGGTACTCTACTGTGGAGAAGGAGGCTTTGGCTCTGGTCCTGGCAATTAAGAAATTTGATTGTTACCTTCCTCAGCATTCGCCTCACATTGACGTGTATACGGATCATAACCCTCTTACTTTCATTGACCGTATGAAGAACAACAATCAACGGATTTTAAGATGGGCTCTACAGCTTCAGGAGTACCAGCTGGTTGTGCGTCACATACGAGGAGTTGACAATCGGGTCGCTGACATACTGTCAAGGGATCTACCACCCTCCTTTCAGTCGGCTTCTTGTGCTTCTTCGCCCTCCTCTCCCTGTTCGTAGGTCTTCCAGGGGGAGGTGTTACATCCCTCGCCACTGTGAAGCTTAGAGAGCTTCTGCTGTGCTCGACCCCTTTCGACTCTCTATAGCTCGGCACTCAGTTGTTTTGTTGTGCCAGCCAGGGTCGACTATGACGTCTCGGTTGAGTGCGTCAATTGATTCATTTTGTATATTATTTAATGTTCTTAATAATAGATGGCGCTGTACTTGCCAATCTTCTGTTTTCTAGTTGCCTTTCTGTATGTGTATAAGGGGTTCAGGCTGTGACGGAGGGTGTTGTAATTCATCTTGAATTCATATGAAATCAGTATATACTCAACCAGCGTCTTGGATATATCGGCTCCTGGAGATTTGTGTGGAGGTGTTATCCTGTATTGTGTGCTACTAAATACCGCTAGCTGTGCTGATAACCAGGGAGTAGGGTCTTGTCTGTCATAGCCTGATTCCTATTATTACGTGTGTCATTAGTTTACATTATGTTACGGCTGGATCGGCAATACATATTCGGGATTCTTGATCGTAGGACAGAAATGGCTTATGTGACAACGACACGCTCGATTCCAGTCCCAAATACTATATGCTCCAGACAACAAAAGCACCAACGCCCTACAGAGTTATCGTCTATGGTAACGAGGTACCTTAACTCGGCGAAAGTGTACAACAGGGGTAGGCTATGAGGCTAAACTCCCTCAGACATTTATAGGTTACGTTATTACTAAAGAAATGCAATACTCAAGAAACTACGTTAATATTAAGCCTCTGATAATGTAGAATAGAAGCAGGCTAAAGGTATGACAGTGAAAAGCTAAATGACAAATGTACACGCCTACTTGAAAGCGCGTGCACTAGAATAACTGTCCCCTACTAACATGCACTAGCATGTAGCATACAAGATGTTCATGATCCAGTAGATACCTAATAATACACATGGAAGGAACATAAACAGTAGTCACTTATTGTAATAATGAATCTATACTTGGAATAACTAAAAGGTTGCAGGCAACAGTACTGCGCCGGTAGCCTACTACCGCATAGGCTACTTCGCTTCTCTCACTCTGTCTCCCCTCTGAGTCTGTATGCGCCCTACGCAACAGAACTCCGGACACAGCAGCAAAACGACAGTGCAGTTAATTGATACATGAAAGTATTAATAGTGTTGTCTTGTGTGTGAGTAATGTGTACTGTAAAGTGTTACATACATAAACTTAAAGAGAGCTGCAATGCATAGTAAAATAAAGATATCACCCACTCATCATCCCCATGTGTTCTAGCTAGCAGGCCAAGTCACAGGAACAACGAGTCCCAGCACCGAAAGCGAGAACCCAGGAAAAGACTGTGAGAACACAAGGACAGATAAATTACGTTACTCTACTATACCGGCACTACGAGCGAGCTGTAGTCTCTGGTACTGCACTCGCTCCTGGCTCGGTAGGCAAATCAAGGCTAAGTCCTCACCCCTCTACAGACAACTCCTGGGCATGGTCGGGCTCTTACACATGGCACTAGTCTAGTCACAAATTGGATGATGAGCTGGGCATATAACTCGTGAACATGTAGAACGTTCACCAACTATCCTCATCAAGAAGATCGCTGTTCACATTAACCCCTTAAATCTAATACATGTAAATATATGCTTGTCCTAAGAGTAATACGAGAGGTGAGTGCTGAAACTCCTTTAGGACCTCAAGGGAAGGGTATGCATTTAAATAGAGAGAAGAATGAAATGAGAGTAATGTCGTCAGAGAGAAAGAGTGCAACCATGAGAAATTGGGAGAGAGGGCAAGGGATGTTAGAATCTCAAAGGTTCTAGGCAACCTGGTCATAGAGCACACAGCGAGCCTCCAGGCAATGTGCTGTACGACAACATGGGCAGCCCAGGCAGCCTAGGCAGGCGGCAATGTACTACCAACCCTGTCGCACCTAGCTATAAGCGCAGGGCTGCCAACCGGTCCATACGTCTGGCAACCACCCCCCCGGCAGCGTGGCGCACCGCTACCCTCTCGCTCTGAAGTCCAACTCACTCTCTCTCTCTGAATTCCTATCATCTCACCTATCAACTTCTCTATTGATACTACATATTAAATGGAAGGTCTCGACATGGCTTAAAACAAAACCCACCACTGGTTAGCAAATGACGAGACCTTTGCAGAGATACAAAGAACATAGTTATACGTTGTCACACTCAATATAAGCAGCCAGCATGGTACAGCGTGGTACCGTGGTGGTACAGTGGAGCACCAAGGAGTACAATCAGGTTACGTTGCCACACACTGGGTGCGTCACAATTAGTATATAAGGTTCTTTTCTTTTTTCCTTTAGTTTTGTTTGTTTGTTCATAGAGATAAATGATTATAATTTATATATTAATATTCATATAAATATATTATTTTCCATTTTAATCTAGTTACTTGCAATTCTTTATATAATATAAACCTTTCTTTTATAATTAATTATATATATATATATATATATATATATATATATATATATAAAATTATCTTGATTTTTCTTAACCATCATATTATGTGCATTAGTTTGGTACAAAGAGGTTAGTGGTGTGATCAAGTTTATAAGATCAAAGTGGCTTATGATATAATAACTTACATAAATAAACTGCTATATAAACTATAACTACCATCTCTAAAATAGACTACTGAGTCTTGGCATAAGTCTGTTAACCTCTGAAGTGCGCACGGGGGTAAATGAAAACCTCCCCCTGTGCTGACGTATTTGAGGTTTTTAGTCACTAAAATATTCATTGTACCATTAATAGCATTAATAATTATCCATATGCGCCTATTATGGGTTGATTATAAAGGTATTAACCTGAAACAACAATAAAACGAGTGAAAACAGCGTTTGGATGGTCAAAATCGGAGATATAGCCCGCGAGTTGTATAATGTATGGGTGAGGCAAGCTACCTTCCCGCCCATTTTCCCCAAGGCCACTGCGACACAGTCGATCGATACTCTCTCTCTCTCTCTCTTGCACTCGATGGCCATCAGTGATGACAACACCCTGCTTGCAACTCGCTAATGTTAGCACGAAAATATACCTCAGAATAAGGGAATAATAGGGAAAATAGGTGATAACTGAGGAATAGGAGGAAAGTGGGGAAGGAGGGGAGGTAGAGGACAGATTTTGCATGGCCCAGGGGCCAAACAAAAATAAAAAAATAAAAAAATAAAAATAAAAAAATATTTTTTTTTTCGATGTAAAAAGTTGATTTTTAGTTTTACTTACTCAGGAGAGTCTTCCCGCAGTCCGCCGGGGGAACTCTTAAGAGTCTTCCAGCAGCTCCCGGGTTAAACAGACTATTACTCTCTTCACTTAATTCACTTCTAATCTATTCAGTCTAGCGTGACAATTTGGGAGTTACCATATCCGTAGTGCTTACCAGGCCTAATTAAAACTCCTCATAACTTCCGGGTTGTAACACTAGTGATAAATCCAAATCCTCTCTTTATGTTGAACCATTTCACCACACCAGAAAAGGTGGTGGGTTCTTCCTGGGTGGCCATGGTGAGAGAGGGTTGAGGTGTTGCTGCCAGATGTGGAGAGTCCGGTCAGAATCAGTGGACGTCTGCAGCCCAACAACAACAACAAATGAATATAGAAAAGATGGGTGAGGGTGAAAGAAGGGAAGTTTTTATTGGTGTAGTAAGAGAGAAAGTGAAAAAGTAGGAGGATAAAGAGTGTCGGGGCTTGACCCAACGTGCGTGAGTTGTTGATTTTAGTTTGGGGGTTTAGGGGAGGCACTGTTGGTATTGAGACACATTTTCCGAGAGCTTCAGTATGGCACGTCAAGAAGGGTTTGGAGATAAAAATGGGTGGCAAGGCAAAAAGATAATTAATTTTGGGTGGTAGAAGTTAATTTTGGTGAAGTGAGATTCAGAAGCTCTGATCGGTCAAGAATGGCATGGAGGCTGGGCTGTGGACGAGCCGGCATGCACCACCGCCTCTACCAGTCTGGACGAATCGGATGAGTCTGGGTGAATTTGAATATAAAATTTGGTAATGGAGAATGTTTTAATGATGGTCTGGCAATTTTGGATGGTAAGGGTCTAAAGTTGGGCAGCAAGGCATGGTTGTCAACTGCCGAGTCTAGAGAAGATTGCACTGTCTTATGAAGAGCTTAATTTACTTTAGTTTTTATTGTGTATTTGTGAAAGAATTAGAAATTTTGGCTGGTAGGTGAGTTAAAGGAATGGTGAAAATTGAGTTTGTGGTGTAACAAAGTTATTATGTGAATAGGGGATTGGGAGCCTCTCTGTTGATTGGATGCAAGAGGTTCGACCAGGGACGGATGGGTTAAGTGATATTATTAAAAATTTGGACAAAGTTATTAAAGGTCTCAAGTTTTTCAAGTTGTTTATTAGCCAGAAAGTTGTTGTAGACATTAAGTGGAGGGATGCGGGAGAGTTCATGCAAGTGTTCCGATGTTTGGAACTCATACCGCTGAGTTCCATGGATCCACCTCAGTGCTCTGTTCTGAATTCTTTGGAGTTTAATTTTGTGGGAGTTTGCCAAAAGAGTGCTGGTCAGTGGGGCATATGAAAGTAGCGGTCTAATTAGGGCTTTGTACAAATGGGTTTTAGTTTTGATGGAGGCATTTTGAAAACGGAAAAGTGATTGAAGTGATTTTGAAGCAATGGGGATAATCTGATTTGCATGACGATGAAAGAGAAGTTTTTTGTCAAAGGTTAGGCCGAGTACTTTGTTAGTGGGTGAGACAGTTACTGGGATGCGATCGGGAGGAGGTGCGCGGGAGTTGAGGAATAGTGGTCTAGGACGTAGGTAACCAGTGGATATGTAGGTGATAAAGGAGTTTTGAGGATGAGCCTGAATCCGCCATTTCTGTTCCCATTGTGCTATTCGGTCAAGCTCTCTCTTGGCTTTGTTCGTCAAACCGTCTATGGTAGTTGCCCTAACAAGTTGCGTCACGTCGTCAGCGTAGGAAATTGTGAGGGAGTCATTATTGATTGGATCTGGCATGTCATTAGTGTAGAGAATGTACAGTGTAGGTGCGAGCATGGAGCCCTGAGGTACGCCTGCATGGAGTGGAAATGAGTCTGAATAGAAATTTGAAAATGTAATTTTGGCTGATCTGTTATCTAAGAAGTTGCAGAGAAGTTTTTTAATTGAAGTTTTCGCAGATTTTGTACTTCAGGCCTACGTGCCATACAGTGTCAAATGCTTTTTTGATGTCTTTTGTGATGGTCTGCAGCCCCCCCCGGAACGGAAGTATATAGTAAAGGTGAAGCAAGTAATAATAATTTTGATCACTCTTATGCTTCGAATACTAGAGTTGGTACAGAGGAAGTAGTAGGGGGTGAGGAAGTGAATTTTAGTAGGAGATGAAGGCGTCGGGGCTTGACCCAACTTGCGTGAGCTGGTTTTTGTTGGAGAGACAGTTTGAGGATACTTTTCGAGAGGGGACAGGACGGACAACACATAGGGAACGGAAGTATATAGTAAAGGTGAGGCAAGTAATCAAATTTACCCTAGTGATACGACCTACGCCAAGGCCGATTTTACACTCCAGGTACCCAGTTTAACGTATGGGTGGGACGAGGCGAACACGAGAGAAGGCCTGCCCAATGGCCACTGAGCAATCCTGGTGGCTAACCAAGTTCTCAGTCTCGTGTGTTGATTGGTTGTAGGAAGCCACCAATCAGGCCCCTGAATTCATTTTAGCCACCATGAATCCAGGTACTCATTTTCGTCTGAGTGAGACGGAACTGACAGGGAATGGAGTTTGTTCAACACTCCTGGGCTACTTAAACCCTGGTGGCAAGCCAGGGAAATTTCACCCACCCCTAGGGCAACATCTGGTCAATGTCGGTACCGGGTGCAATCACCCAACAGGCGCGGTCACCCATCCAACTACTGACCAGACCCTACGTTGCTTAACCTTCTGATCTATTATCAGGGTTGCAAGCGTGTAGGCAGGGTTGCCCCCCCCCCCCTCTCTCTCTTTATAGTCCCGCCTCACGAATTGCCGTGCTGTGATTGGTTGAGCCAGCCGCCCGGGCAGTGCTTTCTCCAACCGCACGGTTTGAAAATTTCTTCCCCTCTCCTCTGATCTTATCTCTTCGTAATAGGTCCCAGGGAGATGGTTGCAAAGGTCCTGTCGTGGCTTACGGGAGCATAGGGCTTGCACGGATGCCGTAGACCTATTGCAACTCGAAGAAACGGCCTGTGGAGGGAGTGAGAGCGATTTGAAAGATGAAGATGTTTGCGCGGCTGGCTCAGTTTTTGCTTGCTCCGACAATGGAGGCTCCTGATTGGCTGCACGGGAGGGTGTGGCAGAGTTGGGGGGAAACGTCAGGAACGTAGGAATGTCAAACTCAGCTGGTTTAAAGAGATAGTCAAATGCAGCGTGTTGATTGGCTGGCAGGATTCTTACTTTACTATTAATAATAATAATAATAATAATGAATTAAGGGTTAATAGTTGCTATATTTTCCAGACCAGACCATATTTTTTCCACATAACTACATTGCCATTATATGAAGGCTTACTGATACAATTAGGGAGCACCTCTTCCGGTAACAGCATAGGCCTGAGTTAGATTCTCTAATAAGTGCCCTGTGCATGTGATAGACTAGGTAAATTACTATTGATAGCGCTATTCCATACGTACAGTATGAGTGAGTGAAGTAATTACCTATCTTTGGAGTGTATACGGTTTGTTTATATTTATATTTACAGGAATATTCAGGTCCATGTTCGTTTTACTATTAGATAATTATTGCTTGCTCTGACTAGGGATATTGTTTAAAATATTATGAAAAGGATCCTTTTATAAATTTTTGCATTAGAAAGGCTCAGACTTACTTGATATTAACAATGTATTTCAAAATATATTGTATATATATGTTTTGGGCTAATAAACTTATGGAATTTTGAATTTGAATGTGAGTATGTACCGATAAGCATAATATTATTCAAAAGACGATATTGTTTATGAAATGGAAGAAGAGAACATGAAAAGATATATAATATCTTGTATTCTGAGGATCAAACTATTGTATTGTTCATACCTTTGGGGGAAACTAATTACTTGAAACCAAAAAAAGAAGAAGCACGATGGCAAAGGATAAATACATGTGAAATATATGCATGTGCAATTGTGTGCGGGGGGGGGGGGGGGGGGGGGTGATGATGAGATAGTGCCAACATTAACTGCCCCCACCAAAATGGTCAGGGATTAACACAAGATTACGGGGTCTGCTGAGCGCCGATTGGCCCACACCTGGTAGATCCCCCTCACACCCAACCCATCTCGTCCATATGCCTATCTAATTTTATCTTAAAGCTCCCTATCGTTCTTGATCCCACTATATCACTTGGTAGCCTATTCCACCCATCTACAACTGTTACCAAACCAATATTTGCCTATATCTTTTCTGAAAAGAAATTTATCTAATTTGAAACCATTTGTACGATTTTTTTCGCTATCACTGAGCTTTAGTACATTTTTCATTTAAATATATATATATATATATATATATATACTGTATATATATATATATATATATATATATATATATATAAAAAATATATATATACATATATAAAATATATATATACATATATAAAATATATATATACATATATATATATCTATATATACATATATATATATATATATATATATATATAAACAGTATATATATTATATATATATATATATATACACAGGGTGTTCCAGAAATATGTGCCAAAAATCAGGGGATGTATTCCTGACACATAAGTGAATGTAAATCACTAAATGACCATATAAGCAAATATCAATAGTTGTTGAGTTACAGCACCTAACAGGTCTGCTTGAATGTGTTTTACGCCGGGAATTGCTTGTAAATGAAACATTTACCAAGGACAACGTGATGTATTAACAAAATAAAACAGTATTTCCAGTATGACAATAACATTTACAGTAAATGTTCAAAATTCCGCCCTCCTTGTTCGATGCACACTGCAGCCCGTCGCAGAAGTGACTGACGCACACGGTCGAAGACCCCAGGATTGTTTCGTACACGTGCCACGCTGTCCTCCACACGGCGCCACAATTCCCCACGGTTTGGGACGTCTGTAGCGTACACCTCGCCTTTAATGTGTCCCCACAGGTAGAAGTCCAGGGGAGTGATGTCAGGAGACCGGGGTGGCCATGACACTGGGCCGCCTCGCCCAATCCATCGTCCAGGGAACACATCATTTAAGTAATCCCTTGCAATATAGCAATAATGGGCCGGAGCACCATCATGCTGAAACCACATCCTTCTCCGTATTCCAATGGGCACATCCTCCAGCAGCAGTGGTAGTGTGTCCTCAAGAAACCGTCTGTATGTTGCACCATTCAGCCTCTTGGGTAGAAGACCTGTTAGGTGCTGTAACTCGACAACTATTGATATTTGCTTATATGGTCATTTAGTGATTTACATTCAATTATGTATCAGGAATACATCCCCTGATTTTCGGCACATATTTCTGGAACACCCTGTATATATACTGTATATATATATATATATATATATATACGCCAGCCGTCCGGCTGGCTCAGTTGATAGCGTGCCTGATTCCCATCTTGAAGGTCTCGCGTTCAATCCCCGCTCAGATTGAAAAGTCTTTCTGGGATACAGCCGGCGGTTACCATCTCCCCATGAGCAAGGGGGATGGGTAATGGTCTCTGGTAGACCAAAGAAAGCCATGCGCTTGTGAATCCTCGAAGGAGGAGATATGGGCGCTATATAAGTAACCTGACGATTATTATTATGATTATTATTATTATAATTATTTATTTATTTTCTATATTCCAACTATTCCCTCTCTGGCATAGGCTGAAAGCCTGCACATCTAACCGCTCAACACGGTGAAGCCTGTGAGGTCTTGTTCCAGTCTAGGTAGTGAGACAAGTGAAGCACTAGATTTCAACTCACGGCTCGAAAGCAGCCCCATCTCTAAAGCTGTTTCGCCTTCGTGCTTCACT
>JBAKBP010038397.1:0-16208 GCA_037953745.1 Lithodes maja
CTCATATTATATTTGTTCAGTTTTTCATACTTGACGTGATATATATATGTTTTTCCTTTCTTTCTCTTCCCCTGTCACTTAGCTATTCTCTGCCGTACTCGTTTCTTAAAGTTCATTATTTAAATTCACTCTACAGCAATTTGGCACCTTTCTTTCCCAGCTTTAACAGGGATCTGCCTTGCTTAGGCCAATCGGCTTTCTGCAGACTCCCATTTTCTTATGTTCTTATGTTCTTTTACCCCTTGACTGTTTAAGGGACCCCACCTCGCTTGTTGTCTCTTTCTCTTCCTCTCTCTTTGGCTTGTATTCATTCGGCCCCATTCAGCCTACTGTTTTAAGACGTTTACCCCCACCCAGGTGTCAATATTTTTCTGGTGAGCTGTAGCGAGCCAGCATATATATATTTTTGTTTTGACAGCAAGATAAATTTGTACATTTTTCGATAGAAAAATTTCTTCGGCGAAGCCGGATTTCTCCATACAATGCTGGCTCGCTATCGCTCGCCAGGAATATATAGACACCTGGATGGGGATAAACGTCTTAAAACAGTTGGCTGAATGGGGCCGAATGGATACAAGCCAGGGACAGAGAAAAAAAGGAGAGAAAGATAAAAAAAAAAGCCGGTGACCCCCCCCTTAATCACTAACTTAGGAACATTCTCAGTAAGTTCAAGAAGAAAACTCCTCCAGTGATGATAATTCAACAATAGACCGCGTGCAATTCAAGGGGGGATGGGCCGGTTTTCTGGACCACTTTCTCCCTCATGTTTAGCCCCATTAGTTTTCAGATGTTAAGATGTTTGCCCCATTATTAAGACCTTTCGCCCCATTTTGTCGTCAATATTTAGACTTTTCGTGGTATTTAGGTGTCGATGTTTTCCCTGGCGAACGATAGTGAGCCTGTAATGTTGGAAGAACCGGCCTTCGGCCGGGAATTTTTTCTCCCGAAAAATGTACAAATTAATCTAGAAGGGGGATCAAATGGATTTTTTTTTTTTGTAATTTGATGGAGGTCTAGGGAGGAAACTAGAAAAATAATGAATACATGCAAAAATCGGCCAAAAAGTGAACCATCTCCCCTTAAGTATCCGCATGTCTTAGCGTCCACTTTATGATCACACTTTCCTTGAGCGTCTCTTTGGTCTCGAGCGACTCTTAAGAACAAGAATACCGGTACGTAGATTGACGACGGTAATTGTGGGAGCTTAGTGGACAGGATGAAGGGGGGTCACTGATTTTTTTTTTTTCTCTTTCCTAGGCTTGTATCCATTCGGCCCCATTCAGCCAACTGTTTTAGACATTTATCCCCATCCAGGTGTAGATTTCTTTCTGGCGGGCGAAAGCGAGCCAGAATTTTATGGAAAAAATCCGGCTTCGGAGAAATTTGTCTATCGAAAAATGTACTAATATAGCTTGCTGTCAAAACAAAACAAATATATATGCTGGCTCGTACCGCTCGCCAGGAAAATATTGACACCTGGATGGGGGTAAATGCCTCAAAACAGTAGGCTGAATGGGGCCGAATGGATACAAGACAAAGAGAGAGAGAGAAAGAGAAAAAAGCGAGGTGGGCTCCCTTAAGACGAGGATATAAACATAGTCATAGTCGTCTGAATGTGTGCATACATTATTCTCTATCTAAACACCCTTTAACCTTGCTTGTCCTCTCTCTCACTCTTTCTTTCTCTCTCTCTCTCTCTCTCTCTCTCTCTCTCTCTTTCTCTCTCTCTCTCTTCTCTCTCTCTCTCTCTCTCTCTCTCTCTCTCTCTCTCTCTCTCTCTCTCTCTCTCTCTCTCTCTCTCTCTCTCTCTCTCTCTCTCTCTCTCGATAAGAGCAATACTACAATAGTCTTTTGTGAGAAAAGACCGAGTTGCGATATTGTTTACAATAATTCACCCAAATATGATGTATTTTTATGTTAATCTCTTTCAGGCAATCGGACAAGGGTTTATTATCTTCCAGGTCATTGTTATTTTAGTAAGCTTTCTTTACAAATATATATATATTTTTTTTCTCCAGCTGGCGGTGAATTGTCATGGCCCAATCTTGATTATTCAGCTATTACAGCGATTATAAGGCCAATTTTGTTATGATAACTTAGTATTAATGTGATGCTAAGACAGCAGTTTCATAGTTTTCCATTAGCGCTAAGTATCGAGAAATCAGCTGCTAAGGGATGGAATTTACCGTCAGCTGAACTCAGATTATTAATGAAATTATATGTTCAGCATTCACTGGATCTGATCCGACGTCTTGTGGGTTATAATGATTTGTTTAATTATTATTGAGGACTTTGCTTGATTTTTCCTATTGTCGAGTAAAGTATATTAGTTTGTCCCCTAGGCTGACAAAAACGGCTTTCCAGACGTCCTTCAAACTAAAAAATGCCTACCTAGACCCCCTTCAAGCTAAATTTTTAATATTCTTGTTAAAAAACATGTCTCGGCCAACGGCGGGTTTCTTATAAGTTGCAGGCTTGCTATTACTCCTCCAGAATGAATAAACACCTGAATGGGGTGAAGTGCCTTATTATCGCCAAACTAATGAGGTGAAACGTCTTAAAATCTCTAAACTAATGGAACGAAACAGGGGAGTACAAAATGACCCCCTTCGGATCAAACATGGTTTAAGCTATTTCACGTCATGATGTATATATTATATGTGATCGTCGGGGTGTCTTGAGATAACTAAAAATGGTGTTACTCAGTTACTCAGTTACTCAGTTACTCAGTTACTTGTTCGTCAAGGGGAATCCACGCAATGCGAGCTAAGCTCATTATTATCGCGCCTCCTTAACTGGGAATGTATTGCGTGAAATGCATGTTAAGTTTTATGTACTGTTGGAATGGCTGTGGATGTGTGTGTAGTCTGTATTTAGCCAATTGGCGACATCGGAAACGAAGGCTTAGGGTGGATCTGTTTGGTACCATTCTCACTATAGACAAAGGAGTACAAAGGAGTACAAAGTACAAAGGAGTACAAAGGAAATCAAGCAACAACAGATCTAGTGACCCTTCTAGGCTGCTTGTCCTCCAAAACACTGAGGATCAAGTGTCCAAACAGTGGTTTAGAGTGGGTAAGGGAACATTGGAAAGGGAACTACTGCCCTGCCACTAACGTGGCAGGACTAGGAAGTTAGTAGGGGACATATGGGTTAGTAACTGAGGGGAGGATAAAGTTATTCATTTACAAACGCAGTCAGTCGCGGGTTTGATGCGAGATATTTGTCTAGGCGGAATTTAAATGAATCAACGGTGCTGCAGTCTATAACGTTTCGGGGAAGCCCATTCCACAAGTTGACAACTCGATTGAAGAAGAAATTCTTAGATTCGTGCGAGTTAAAAGATTTACCAATAATTTTGCAACCGTTTCCCCGTGTGTAATTAGATTGGTCGATAGTGAAGTACTTACTACAGTTCATATTGTCGATGCCTTTGATGATTTTGAACACTTGAATTAAGTCGCCTCTTAATCTGCGCTGGGTTAAAGGAAATAGATTTAATTCTCTAAGACGCTCTTCGTATGGTTTGTTCTTTAGGCTAGGTATCATTTTGGTAACTCTACGTTGAACTCGTTCTAGCTTGTTTATATCTTTTTGGTAATAAGGGCACCAGGATTGAACGCAGTATTCCAGAAGAGGGCGGACTAAGGAATTGTAAAGGGTTAGGATAACTTCTTTGGATTTATGCTCAAATGACCTGCCTATAAAGCCAATTATTTTGTTTGCCTTCTTAACAACTTCTGAACATTGTTGACTCGGTTTTAGGTTACTCGATATTGTTACTCCCAGATCAGTTTCTCTGTTTACATTCTTAAGCTGAGTGCCATTCATCGAATAGTTTGCTTTCTCATTTAGGTATCCGACATGTAGTACTTTACATTTATCCGCATTGAAACTCATTTGCCAAATTTGGGCCCAACATGACAATTTATCTAGATTGTGTTGCATATCGTCAACTTGTTCTTTTGAGAGTACGCTATTTGCAATTTTTGTATCGTCAGCAAATTTTGAGATTGTGCAGGTGAGACCCTCATCTATGTCGTTGATGTAAATTAGAAAGAGAATTGGTCCTAGTACCGATCCCTGGGGTACCCCGCTACTTACATTGGTCCATTTAGATGCCTTACCGTTTATGACTACTCTTTGCTTTCTGTTGTTGAGCCAATTTTCTATCCATTTCAACACACCGTCTTGTATTCCATGCGCTTTTAGTTTTAGCAGTAAACGTTTGTGGGGAACTTTGTCAAAGGCCTTTTGAAAATCAAGGTATATAATATCTACAGCTTTACTCTCATCGTAGAGGTTGAGGATATCGTGGAAGAAGTCTAAGAGGTTTGTTAAACAGGAACGTTTTTTACGAAAGCCGTGTTGAGTATCTTTAAGTATGTTATTTTCCTCTAAGTGATTTACGAGTCTGTCTCGTATGACCGTTTCTAGCATTTTACATACAACTGAGGTTAAGCTAATTGGACGATAGTTACTGGGTAGAGATTTGCTGCCTTTTTTGAATATCGGTGTTACGTTGGCTAGCTTCCACTGATCAGGCATAGTTCCAGACTGCAAGGATTTATTGAATAGTAATGTCAGTGGTTTGGAGAGCTCATTCTTAGCTTCCTTTAGAACTCTAGGCGAGATTGTATCAGGTCCTGGCGTTTTATTTACTTTGAGTTTATCTAAACAATTCAATACTTCTCTCTCTGTAACGGTGATATTGCTTAGAACATCTGAATTATCAATCTGAATCGGCGATGGTGTAGGGATATCAATGAGGTCTTCGGTTGTAAAAACTGATGCAAAGAAGGTATTGAGGGCATTACTCATTTGTACTTCGTCTTTGGTGTATTCTCCTTTTTCATCGACTAACGGTCCAACAGTTGAAGTAACTACTTTTTTCTTTCTGATATAACTATAGAATTCTTTCGGGTTTGTTTTACTTTGATTCGCAATATGTAACTCTAAGGTCTTTTTACTTTGCTTAATTAACTTTTTGGCTTTGCGTCGTAGCTCTACAAATTTCACCCGTTCTTCGTCATTTTGTGAGGATTTTAATCTATCATTAGCAAATTTTTTAGCAAGCAGGCAGTTTGAAATATCTTTATTCCACCATTTGGGCTTATTATTATGGCCTGGACGCCGTATTTTCGATGGTATGCAGTCTTGCACTGCTTTTAGGTAAGTGGTTTCGAATAACTTCCAAGATGTATTTATGTCGTTATTGTTAATTAAAAAGCTCCAGTCAGTTTCTTTAAACATAGCTCTAAGTTTATGGAAGTTTGCTTTCTTGAAATTAGGGACTTTTTCGATGCTACTATTTGGTTCGTTACTAGTAAACTTTAAAGTGAAAGTTATCGTACGATGGTCGCTGTTACTGAATTCATCACCAACATTCAAATTCTCTATCAATTCTTCTTTTGTTGCAAGTACAATGTCAAGAACGTTATTACCACGGGTCGGCGTTCGAACAAATTGATAAAGCGAACTCTCTTGCAAGTTCGTATACAAGTCATGTCCGGAGTGTGAAGTAAGAGTATCGCCCCACTTGGTCACAGGTAAATTAAAGTCGCCAAAAATTACGGTATCTTGTGAGTTACTTACATCTGCAATTTGTTCGTAAATTTCTCGGTCAGTTTGCACTGATTGAGCTGGAGGTCTGTATATTAACGCAAGTATTATTTTTGTACCTTTATTATTCTTTATTAGCACAAAAGATGTGTCGACGTTCACAATTTGAGGTTTTGACACGAGGGTCGGGTTAAGACTTTCTTTGATATAAAATAAAACGCCACCTCCATTTTTATTTATTCGGCTGTTCTCAAACATTACATAACCGGGAAGTGAATACTCTGCTAAAAAGTCTATCTTCTGTATTGAGCCAAGATTCTGTTATGCCAATCACATCATAATTTTCTGTAAACACTAGTTCCTCTAAATCTGAAAATTTATTGCGTATGCTACGAGCGTTTGCATAGAAAACCTTTAAAGTTGCGGTTTTAGAACTCGCATTACGTTCTTTCATCGAATTTTTGGTTCTGGTCGGATCTACATTTACATTCATGGCTGTCCTCGGTCCTCGGTCGTTATCCCTGACGGTTTTGAATTTGGGTCGTGTTGGTGGAGATTTATCCAAATTCGCGGTTCTTGACGGATTAGTATTTAATTCCTTTGTAGGTTGCCGTCCTCGCTGTCTTCGGTCCTCCTTCCTTTAGATTCCTTCCTTCCTTCCTTCCCTCCTTCTCTTTAATTAGACGGTACCGTCTCGCCCGAAGGCTTAGGTAGCCATCAGCTTAGGTGAACCATATGATACCCATCTCGCCTTGTACCATTTTTGCCAACCCCAGATGGGACGTCACAACGTCGTCCACTTATTCCAGGTACCTATTTACAGCTAGGTGAACTGAGGCTAACACATGAAAGGAGACAAGCCCAATTTGTCTCCGCCCGGTCTGGGATTGAACCCCCGACCCCTCGTGTGTGAGACGAGAGCTCTACCTACTAGGCTACGGGGGGGGTGTGTGTGTGTGTGTGTGTGTGTGTGTGTGTGTGTGTGTGTGTGTGTGTGTGTGTGTGTGTGTGTGTGTGTGTGTGTTATATTAAATCGTGCATTTGATTTACATGTTTTTTTTTAATACATAGCAATTACATTGAAGAGTTTCCTATTAATCTGTACGCCTTCAAGTCCGGTGAAATGGGTATCCTTAATTACTAGCTACGAAAGTTTAACCCCTTCAGTACCGGTGACGTCTTTATTATTGGATTTCAGCGACATTTAGACGATTTTATTAAGCTTAGGAAGGATATATGGTAGCTAAACGGATTCATTGAGATAGTCTGTAGCCTTTTCATTGGTAGACGTCCTTCATAAGCTGAATAAAATCGTCTAATAGTTGTCAGAATATAATGATAAGTATGTCACTGGTATTCAATGGGTTGATCAAGTTGACGGTCTATATAGGAAATCAAGTATGTATATTTATATACCGGTACTATTTCAATGGATTACTTTGATATTTCTTATTCATATTTACCATAACCCCACTTTCTCCTAGAACCATTTCAAACAATCCTTCCAAGTAATTCTAGAAGGTCACAAAATGAAAGTGTAAATATCACACACGTACTATACTGTGCCCTATGGATAGGGAATACCACAGACTGACGTTGTATAGGGAGAGATAGGGCACACAAGCCCCAAGATTCACATTGCTACATGGATCCACTGATAACGGCTTCAGTTCAGTTGGGGGTATGTAATCTAATTATAATCGGGAAGATGTAGTTTAGGAGACTGTATGAATTAGCCATATTCCAATTACACTTAAGGGGAGTCACCGTTTTTTTGTTTTTATATTTCTCTCCTTTTCTCTCTTTCCCTGGCTTGTAGCTATTCGTCCCCATTCAGCCAACAGTTTTAAGACTTTTATCCCCATCCAGGTGTCGATTTCTTCCTGGCGAGCGATAGCGATCCAGCATTGGATGGAGAAATCCGGCTTCGCTGGATACATTTTTCAATCGAAATATGTACAAATTTAGCTTGCTGTCAAAACAAAAATATATATATGCTGGCTCGCTACCGCTCGCCAGGAAAATATTGACACCTGGATGGGGGTAAACGTTTTAAAACAGTAGGCTGAATGGGTCCGAATGGATACAAGCCAAAGAGAGAGGGAGAGAAAGAGAAAACAAAGTAAGGTGGGCTCCCTTAACTCCATTTTGATCCCGTGGCGGTACTAAGTATAAAGGTACAAACAAAGACATTCTGGAGAGTACGTGTGTTTGTTAGCAATGATTTGAAGCCTAGAAACCCGTGTATAAGCATTCGTAACAAGGCAAACAGGATTCTCAGGTTCATCTCTAGGAGTACCGGGTATGAGTAACAGAACTGCTGATAAAACTTTACTTGTTATTCGTGAGACTCCATATGGATTATGCCGTTCAATGTTGGTGTCCTTATTACAGCATGAACATGGATTCCTTGGAGTGAGTATAACGAAGAATGACAAACATGATCCATAATATTATAAATCTTCCATATGAAAAAAAGGTTGAAGAAATTAGGCTTACATTCGTTAGAAAGACGGAGTTAGAGGGGATATGAGGTGTTCAAGGGGGTTAGCGGGATTAATAAAGGGGACATGAAAAATGTACTGAAGCTCAGTGATAGCGAAAGAACTCGAACACATTTTTCAAACTATGTAAATGTTCAATTTTCAATTCAAAACAGTTATTACCATGAAACATTTTCAATAACATAAAATGCTTACAAAATGTTTGAATGTTTTCGTTTCAGAAAATATATAGGCAAGTATTGGTTTGGTAACATAGTTGTAGACATGTGGAATAGGCTACCGAGTGATATGGTAGTATCAAGAACGATAGAGAGCTTCAAAATATAATTAGATAGGCATTTGAACGAGGTGGTTGGGTTTGAAAGGGATCTGCCTTGTGTGGGCTAATCGGCTCTGCAGACTTCTGTTTTCTTATGTTCTTAACGTATGCCTGTGTGGGTGGGAAGGGATAGAGTGCCAGCCAAATATTTCGTGAAGGCCTTTCTGGAACCAGGCATAGAGACTGAATATGTTTCGTAAGACATTATAAAGGAGGGAAATTTATGGGCGACATCGGGAAGTGTTGTGGATGATGTATGGGCAAAGTTTGTAAAGATGTGTAGTGTTGGAGAGGGCGGTCCAGGGAAAAAAAAAAAAAAAAAAAAAAAGGAATGAAGGGACGCGAAGTTTTAGAAATAGCCTATGTTTTTGTGTTTTTGTTTTTTTAGTTTTGTAATGATTATGCATTATTTTATGAAAACGGTTATCTAATTGTATGCATGTATACACTATGATGGCTATAGTTCGCCAGGATATAGGACCGTATGTCTTTTCATAAGTTGGCTGAATTACCATGACGCCTTACTGCTATTAATTTTGGCTACATATTAGAGGATCAGGCGAGGGGATTTGTTGAGTTTTTAGCCTTTTGTTTCCTAGAGGCCATTGGAAGCTGAATGAAGTCTTCTAACGTCAACCAGAATCAAACTAGAATGACGTCATTATACATCAGTGCTTCACATCTCCCTATATCCCATTCAGTACCGGTGACATCCTTTTCACTTTATTTTGGCTACTACTAGACCATATTCAGTTTAAAATGGGCCTCCAGCAATTGACTACTTGCGAGTTTCATTCTATAAGGAAGTTGGAGCTTTAAGGGCAGGTTTCTAGTTTGTTTCCTACTCCTCCAGCAATCTTAAAATTTCACCCCCTTGACCCCCTTTCAAGATAAATTTGTACATTTTTCGGTAGAAAAATGTCCCGGCCGAAGGCCGATTACTCTTAAATTACAGGCTCGCTATCGCTCGCCAGGATAAAATCGACACCTAAATAGCACGAAAGGTCTTAAAATTGACAGAATGGGGCGGAAATTCTTAAAAATCACCAAACTAATGGGGCAAACGTCTTAAAATCTCAAAAACAATGGGGCTAGACATGAGGGAGAAAGGGGTCAAGAAAAAAAGTCCCTCAAGTGGAAATCTCCCCTTAAACATCGATATTTAACAGAATAACCAGCTATAATATGGTTTTAGTAATGTTATAAATACATCAAAACCCAATACAACATATTATGTATCCATCAGAAACCTACATAATTACTGTATTTGTGTTTAATACCCATGTTTACAGGCCCAACTTCCTTATAGCCATGTTTACAGGCCCAACTTCCTTATAGCCATGTTTACAGGCCCAACTTCCTTATAGCCATGTTTACAGGCCCAACTTCCTTATAGCCATGTTTACAGACCCAACTTCCTTATAGCCATGTTTACAGGCCCAACTTCCTTATAGCCATGTTTACAGACCCAACTTCCTTATAGCCATGTTTACAGACCCAACTTGCTTATAGCCATGTTTACAGGCCCAACTTCCTTATAGCCATGTTTACAGACCCAACTTCCTTATAGCCATGTTTACAGGCCCAACTTCCTTATAGCCATGTTTACAGACCCAACTTCCTTATAGCCATGTTTACAGGCCCAACTTCCTTATAGCCATGTTTACAGGCCCAACTTCCTTATAGCCATGTTTACAGGCCCAACTTCCTTATAGCCATGTTTACAGACCCAACTTCCTTATAGCCATGTTTACAGGCCCAACTTCCTTATAGCCATGTTTACAGGCCCAACTTCCTTATAGCCATGTTTACAGACCCAACTTCCTTACAGCCATGTTTACAGACCCAACTTCCTTATAGCCATGTTTACAGACCCAACTTCCTTATAGCCATGTTTACAGACCCAACTTGCTTATAGCCATGTTTACAGGCCCAACTTCCTTATAGCCATGTTTACAGGCCCAACTTCCTTATAGCCATGTTTACAGACCCAACTTCCTTACAGCCATGTTTACAGGCCCAACTTCCTTATAGCCATGTTTACAGACCCAACTTCCTTACAGCCATGTTTACAGGCCCAACTTCCTTATAGCCATGTTTACAGACCCAACTTCCTTATAGCCATGTTTACAGACCCAACTTCCTTACAGCCATGTTTACAGACCCAACTTCCTTATAGCCATGTTTACAGACCCAACTTCCTTACAGCCATGTTTACAGACCCAACTTCCTTATAGCCATGTTTACAGGCCCAACTTCCTTATAGCCATGTTTACAGACCCAACTTCCTTACAGCCATGTTTACAGACCCAACTTCCTTATAGCCATGTTTACAGACCCAACTTCCTTATAGCCATGTTTACAGACCCAACTTCCTTACAGCCATGTTTACAGACCCAACTTCCTTATAGCCATGTTTACAGGCCCAACTTCCTTATAGCCATGTTTACAGACCCAACTTCCTTACAGCCATGTTTACAGACCCAACTTCCTTATAGCCATGTTTACAGACCCAACTTCCTTATAGCCATGTTTACAGACCCAACTTCCTTACAGCCATGTTTACAGACCCAACTTCCTTATAGCCATGTTTACAGGCCCAACTTCCTTATAGCCATGTTTACAGACCCAACTTCCTTATAGCCATGTTTACAGGCCCAACTTCCTTATAGCCATGTTTACAGACCCAACTTGCTTACAGCCATGTTTACAGACCCAACTTCCTTATAGCCATGTTTACAGACCCAACTTGCTTATAGCCAGAAACTCGCAAGTGGTCAATTAACAGGCTTCGAACTTTCTCGTTTAACCCTTTTTACTACCACCGATTCTGAAGGGAGCCCACCTCGCTTTTTTTTCTCTTTCTCTCCCTCTCTTTGGCTTGTATCCATTCGGCCCCATTCAGCCTACTGTTTTAAGACTTATACCCCCATCCAGGTGTCAATATTTTCCTGGCGAGCGGTAGCGAGCCAGCATATATGTATTTTCGCTTTGACAGTAAGCTAAATTTGTAAATTTTTCGATAGAAAAATTTCTCCGGCGAAGCCGGATTTCTCCATACAATGCTGGCTCGCTATCGCTCGCCAGAAAGAAATCGACACCTGGATGGGGATAAATGTCCTAAAACAGTTGACTGAATGGGGCCGAATGGATACAAGCCAGGGAAAGAGAGAAAAGGAGAAAAAGATAAAAACAAAGCCGGTGACCCCCACTTAAGCTACATAAAATCGTCTAAATGTAGCAAGAATATAATGTAACAGACGTCGCCGGTACAGAAAGGGATATATATATATATATGGCGCTCTCTCTCTACCTTCCTTGGTCTTATCTCGCACCAGTCTTCCCCATTCAACTGTCCCAAAACAAAGCCACTCCAACAGCTTCCTCTCTCTCCAACACTCCTTCTCCCCTCTCTACACATCTTCAGAACAATAGGAAAAGTAGAATGTAGATAAGAGGTGCCGTTTACCTGGAGTTGTTTCGGCCATCCTTCATCGGCCTCGGCGAGAGTTGGTCCTCCCGAGTATGTTTGCTGCCAGTGCTTGATGCAGCAGGCTATTCGATGGGGCAGCTCTCACCCCCGCGAAGTATGGCTGATCAGGCACCGACTTGAGATGGTTGTCCAAGGCTTTCTTGAATACTTCCGTTGGCACGTCCATCAAGTTTCTCACGTTCTCTGGTATTTTGTTGAAGAGGCTCGGTCCCCTGTTTGTCAATCAGGAGTCCCTCAGTGTGCCCAGAGCTCCCCTAAACTTTTGGGGTGGGATGTTACATTTTCTACCCCCTCTGTCGCTCAAATTCCATGATATTGTGGTGTGAAGGTTTGGCACTAGACCCTTGATAACTTTCCATGTGTAAATTATCAAGTATCTCTCTCTTCTTCGCTCCAGTGAAAGCCTTATCACTCAATACCTTCACCTGATCTGTCATAGCCATTGTCCTCGCTTGTCTTCTTCCGGCAGGACAATTAGTATTCAGGATTTCTAACGATGATTCATGGCTGAGTAAATTCATCTAATGTTCGCACCAGTATGATAAAAGCTTGTATTCTCCCTCACGAGAGCTTTGATAGTCAACATTCGATGATCAACATTTTTCTGGCAACATTTCAGGAGTATTTGACACTGGTATCGGAAACTAGACTGATGGTAGATGAATTTAGGTAACCGAAATCATCTAACTGTTTACCTCATAAGCTGCCAGACCAGTATTAAGGATAAATGTTGAGTGAAAAAGCGCTCGTGTGATACCGGCATTATTCGCGCCATATGACCTTGTTTCGGTTCCAGGTTTTCTATCAATCAAAAATCTCCCTTATTCGGCGTGCCATCGTTTTACCCTCCATCTTTTGACCCTTTAGACTTACAAGAGAGAATTCCGAAAGTTATTCAATCCGTGTATACAGTAGTTGGACAGAAAATGTAGCTTTGGTACAGAAGGGGTTAAGGGGGTAGTGTTTATATTTTGGTCGATTATTTCATATATTTATTATTGTTGTTTTAGTTTCCTCCCAAGACATCAAACTAAAAAAAAAAAAAAAAAAAAAAAAAAAAAAAAAAAAATCCTCCTAGATTAATTTCCGGCCAAAAGCCGGTTCTTCCAAAAATTACAGGCTCACTTTCGTTCGCCAGGAACAAAAAATCGACATCTAGCGTAAATAGCACGGAAGGTCTAAATATTGACAAAGAAATGGGACAAAAGGTCTTAAAATCGACAAGCTAGTGGGTCAAACATCTTAAAATCTGTAAACTAATAGGGCTAAACATGAGGGAGAAAAGGTTCTAGAAAAAAACGACCCATATCCCCTTAATACCCCCCTCATATAAGATATGCTAAACACCGACCCACTCACCTTCCCCTCACCCCCCCTCTCTCTCTCTCTCTCTCTCTCTCTCTCTCTCTCTCTCTCTCTCTCTCTCTCTCTCTCTCTCTCTCTCTCTCTACATCTCTATACAGTATCTCTATACAGTAACATCCAACTCTAATACTCTTAAGGTGTTTTATGTAAATGCTCGTAGCATACGCAATAAATTTTCAGATCTAGAGGAAATCGTGTTTACAGAACATTATGATATAATCGGCATTACAGAATCTTGGTTAAATACGGAAGACAGACTTTTTAGCCGAATATACGCTTCCTGGTTATACAATGTTTGAGAAAAGTCGGATCAATAGAAATGGAGGAGGAGTTCTGTTTTTTATAAAGGAAAGTCTTAATCCCGTCTTAATGTCAAAACCTCAAATTGCGAATATAGACATATCTTACGTACTATTTAATAATAAACGAGGAACTAAAATAACACTAGCTTTATTATACAGACCCCCATCTCAATCAGTGCAAACTGACAGTGAAATTTATGAACAAATTGCAGAAATAACTAACATACAAGATACCGTAATTCTTGGCGATTTCAACTTACCCGTGACTAAATGGGGCGATATTCTTACTTCACACTCTGGACACGACCTCTATGCTAACTTGCAAGAGAGTTCACTTTTTCAATTTGTACAATCTCCGACCCGTGGTAATAATGTGCTTGACCTTGTACTCGCAACAAAAGAAGAATTAATAGAGAATTTGAATGTTGGTGATGAATTCAGTAACAGCGACCATCGTACGATAACTTTCACTTTAAAGTTTACTAGTAACAAATCAAATAGCAGCATTGAGAAAGTCCCTAATTTCAAGAAAGCAAATTTTCATAAACTTAAATCAAAACTTAAAGAAACTGACTGGAGCTTTCTGACTAACAATAACGACATAAATACATCTTGGGAGTGTTTCACAACCACTTACCTTAAGGCAGTGCAAGACTGCATACCATCGAAAATACGGCGTCCAGGCCAAAATGATAAGCCCAAATGGTGGAATAAAGATATTTCAGACTGTCTGCTTGCTAAAAAATTTTGCTAATGATAGATTAAAATCCTCACAAAATGACGAAGAACGGGTGAAATTTGTAGAGCTACGACGCAAAGCCAAAAAGTTAATTAAGCAAAGTAAAAAGACCCTGGAGTTACATGTTGCGAATCAAAGTAAAACAAACCCGAAAGAATTCTATAGTTATATCAGAAAGAAAAAAGTAGTTACTTCAACTGTTGGACCGTTAGTCGATGAAAATGGAGAATACACCAAAGACGAAGTACAAATGAGTAATGCCCTCAATACCTTCTTTGCATCAGTTTTTACAACCGAAGACCTCAGTGATATCCCTACACCATCGCCGATTCAGATTGATAATTCAGATGTTCTAAGCAATATCACCGTTACAGAGAGAGAAGTATTGAATTGTTTAGATAAACTCAAGGTAAATAAAACGCCTGGACCTGATACAATCTCACCTAGAGTTCTAAAGGAAGCTAAGGATGAGCTCTCCAAACCACTGACATTGCTATTCAATGAATCCTTGCAGTCTGGGACTATGCCTGATCAGTGGAAGCTAGCCAACGTAACACCGATATTCAAAAAAGGCAGCAAATCCCTACCCAGTAACTATCGTCCAATTAGCTTAACCTCAATTGTATGTAAAATGCTAGAAACGGTCATAAGAGACAGACTCGTAAATCACTTAGAGGCAAATAACTTACTTAAAGATGCTCAACACGGCTTTCGTAAAAAACGTTCCTGTTTAACAAACCTCTTAGACTTCTTCCACGATATCTTCAACCTCTACGATGAGAGTAAAGCTGTAGATATTATATACCTTGATTTTCAAAAGGCCTTTGACAAAGTTCCCCACAAACGATTACTGCTAAAACTAAAAGCGCATGGAATACAAGACGGTGTGTTGAAATGGATAGAAAATTGGCTCAGCGACAGAAAGCAAAGAGTAGTCATAAACGGTAAGGCATCTAAATGGACCAATGTAAGTAGTGGGGTACCCCAGGGATCGGTACTAGGACCAATTCTCTTTCTAATTTACATCAACGACATAGATGAGGGTCTCACCTGTACAGTCTCGAAATTTGCTGACGATACAAAAATTGCAAATAGCGTACTCTCAAAAGAACAAGTTGACGATATGCAACACAATCTAGATAAATGGTCATGTTGGGCCCAAATTTGGCAAATGAGTTTCAATGCGGATAAATGTAAAGTACTACATATCGGATACCTAAATGAGAAAGCAAACTATTCGATGAATGGCACTCAGCTTAAGAATGTAAACAGAGAAACCGATCTGGGAGTAACAATATCGAGTAACCTAAAACCGAGTCAACAATGTTCAGAAGTTGTTAAGAAGGCAAACAAAATAATTGGCTTTATAGGCAGGTCATTTGAGCATAAATCCAAAGAAGTTATCCTAACCCTTTACAATTCCTTAGTCCGCCCTCTTCTGGAATACTGCGTTCAATCTTGGTGCCCTTATTACCAAAAAGATATAAACAAGCTAGAACGAGTTCAACGTAGAGTTACCAAAATGATACCTAGCCTAAAGAACAAACCATACGAAGAGCGTCTTAGAGAATTAAATCTATTTCCTTTAACCCAGCGCAGATTAAGAGGTGACTTAATTCAAGTGTTCAAAATCATCAAAGGCATCGACAATATGAACTCTAGTAAGTACTTCACTATCGACCAATCTAATTACACGCGGGGAAACGGTTGCAAAATTATTGGTAAATCTTTTAACTCACACGAATCTAAGAATTTCTTCTTCAATCGAGTTGTCAACTTGTGGAATGGGCTTCCCCGAAACGTTATAGACTGCATCACCGTTGATTCATTTAAACTCCGCCTAGACAAATATCTCGCTTCAAACCCGCGACTGACTGCGTTTGTAAATGAATAACTTTATTTTATCCCCCCCTCAGTTACTAAC